>SKCR01045889.1:0-46424 GCA_019454045.1 Zanthoxylum bungeanum
GCTGCGCATGAACTCTGAAAACCAACATGCACTTCTGATGATATTGGTTCCGTAGGTAGTTGTATTGGTAATCCGATTGTCGGTGATATTATCAAAGGTAAATACTTGGATGCCAATAGAGTCGTTAAGCCAAGAGATATTGTGAGTGATATTCAATCTGAGTATAAGGTTCAATTATCATACAATGCAAGGTGTCCAAGGCTCTACAGAAGAGGCGTATGCATTGCCGCCATTGTATTCACATGTATTGCATGGTACTAATCCCGAGACAATGACTCATTTACATGCAAATGAGGAAGGTCGGTTTTTTTATTATTTCATTGTAATGGGTCAAAATATTCGAGGGTTTTTATCATCGATTAGACTAGCAATAGCACTTGATGGAACTTTTTTGAAAGGAAAATATATGGGATTATTGTTTGTTGTTGCTGTCAATGATGGAAATAACCAGATATATCCCTTGGTATTTGGTATTATGGACTCCGAAAATGATCAGTCATGGATTTGGTTTATGACCAAACTTCGCAGTTGCATCGGAGATGTGGCGGATCTAGTTTTCATTTATGCTCGACACTGCAACATTGAGAAATCTATTGTGATAGTTTTCCCTGAAGTTTCTCATGTTGTTTGCATCCACCACGTGTCTATGAACCTTAAAGCTAGGTTCAGGATGGGACCAAAGGATATGGACAATTTTATGATGACCTAAACTCATTGACCTCGTGGGCGCATGCAAAAATAGAGAAACATATAGTGAAATCGCATCGAATGTTTGATCACTATGAGTTTGAGGTTCATGGTGGAGACATGATTGAAATTGTCAATATAAGAAAGAAGACGTGCACGTACGAAAAGTTTGATTTAAAGCAACTTTTGTATGCACACACATTGGCTGTATATGCGGCTACTAGAATCATACATTCTAGTCTTTGGAGCAAGATGTACACAACAGACATCTTTCATGCTGCGTATGGGGAAACTATCAATCCTATTGGTGACCAATATGATTGAGTTATGCCATAAGAGTTATCAAGTATAATATTATTAATTGGTTTTATTGAAAAATATTCAAAAATAATTTTAACTGATGTTTTGATTCTTAATGCAGGTTTGAATGTATTGCCACCAAATTAGCGTGTTTTGGTGGGACGACTGAAAATAATTAGAAAACCGTCATAGGGCGAACAAACAGAGCAAGTCATACGCAATCGATGTGGCGAACGTGGACACAATAGACATTCATGCATGACTTCTCTTAGTCAAAATCCAAATCAACAATAATTTTACTTATGTGAACAGATTTGATGTATTAGAAATTGATGTTTTTTATTTATATTTTCAAACTTATATGTAAAAATCCTATGTATCAATAAAAATTGTTAATTATTTCGTTGAGCATCAAAATCGATATCGTATTACCATAAAATGCTAAGTTTTGTAGTGAGAACAAATGAAGAATATCCGATTTTATAAATATTTTTTCAAACTTCGGAAATCCGAAAATTATTTCGGAGATCCGAATCAATAGTTCAGATATCTGAAATAATAGTTCGGATACCCGAAATTTTAAATTAAAAAATTAAAATTTATGAGACTTCGAATCTCTTAAGTTTACACTAATTTCAGTGTGTATTTTGGAGACTATAACTGAAAATATAAATGACAAATATTATAATTCATTTTGATAAATAAATATGTTTTTTTTTTTTTTGTTAGTTTTCAAAATTTCCTTAATCCTCAACTCTCTCTTATATAACATCAATTAATTTCTCTTCTAGAAATCATAAAAAGCTGTGGCAACTTGACAATGCAATAAATTGCTGCTGTCAGCACAAATATTTTTATAAAATATCCTCCATAATTGCAGATGCAGCAAATGGGATAATGCAGCGCCACTACACCTTTCACATAACTCTACGACTCTACGTCACGTACAATAATTGTGAAGCCCTCGATTCTCTCTTGACTTAGAGTATCTCATAATTATTAAACCATAACCCATAACTAAAACGCATAACTTTAAGTACTAGCTTTCACCCACCGCCCACTTTATCTTGATGATTAAACCAAATGTAGGTATAAATCCATTCTCTTACGTCTGTTTTATATTTAAAAGCCCCGACAGTGCATGTCAGCCACATGGGTCACTTTATAAATTTTATTATCTATAAATAGATATACTTATCACAAGTTAGCAGTTACTATGCACGTTCCCCTTTCTTAAATTAGTCAACTGAAACCCCAAGAAGGGACCACCCACGTGTACTCTTTATAAACTTCGTTTTGACATCTCTTTCAAGAAACCACTTGCGGTGGAAAATGGGTGGCTAGTTTTTAAAAAATAATAATGAAATTTAAAACTTCAAAAGAGTTTCATTTGTTTTTTTTTTTAAATAATAAGTGGAAATTTTGCTAATTTTCCCTCTACCGTGTAAATATTAACAAAAAACAAACTTAAAGAGCACAATATGAAGTGCAATTCGGAGGTGGCCGAATTGCGTATATATTAGCTAGGTTTATTTGACGAACGTGTCTGGACTTAAAGAGTCTCACAATATGAAGTGTACATGTTGAGCACTTGGGTAGCCGATTATTTTGATAATAAATAATATTCGATATAATAATTATTAACCAAGATAATTAAGTGTTATTAGATAATATTGATTATTTACTTTGACTTAATTGGATTAGTTGGATTAATCCAAAATTACACAAGGGCTTTGTCGTAATTTCATAAATATCTCTACCATTTGAGGATATTTTGGTAATTAAAAATATGTAATTATAGGTGTATTTGTCTTGATTTAATTGGAATAAATCAAAGTGGTAGACATGTAACTAATTCATTAATTAAACTTTGTCTTGATTTAATTGGATTAAATCAAAGTGGTAGAAAAATGTGATTAGTCACACCTAATTATACATATTTGGACAAGTTAGATTAAGTCCACATAAAAATTGATTAAAACTTTTATTAATTAAAAATTGTCTAAGTTTTGCTATAAATAGCAAACTTGAGCAAACGTTTTAATCAAGCTTAAGAAAGCTAAAATAAACAATTCCTAGAGAAGTTAGCCGAAGAAAGAGAAGTATTTAGAGAAGCTTTGGAAGATCTCTACAACATTTCAATAACGAGAAATCAAGATTGGACCTTGGAGTGAAGCTTGTTAAACCTTGGAAGTTCTCCAACCATTTCAACAAATGAGAATAAGATTGGATCTTTGTATCAAGCTTGCTAGATAAGTTTGACCTTCTCCTAAGCTATGTTCTTCATTAGTGAGTTTTCATTAGTGAGACATATAATGATGAATTATGTATTGGATGCATACTAACATAGCTTAAAGTTGAAATTATGCTAATAAATCGTGTTAGGATACTTTGGAAGTATAAACACAATATGCTTATAATTAGGTCAAAATATTTATGTTAGACATAGACATAAAATTAGAGTTTGGAACTCTAGATAATAGCTTGGAACTAAGACTACCATTCTAGAATCACTTGACCACCTTTGGGTGACCTATAATTGTTCATGAGTCATTTCATTATGGATTCTATTTTGGTTTGTAATTTGATTTTTAAAAATACATATATATTTAATATATATATATATATATGTGTGTGTGTGTGTGTGTGTGTGTTGTATAACATGTGTTGTGGTTGGTTTTGAAATTAAAATTATTTAGGTGATTTTGAAATGTGTTTAAGGATTTTAAAAAAAAAAAAAAATTATAAAAACAGTAGATGCTTCAGCGCAGCAAACTGCATTGCGCTGCGCTTGCAACATGCTACTACCAGTCGCATGCTGGCTGCGCAAGCAGCTTACTCAGTCTCGGGCGATGCGTGTTTTTTCGATTTTATCTCGTTTTGATTTTTTCGGACCCCGATTTTTCCCGCAACACTCGTAATGGAATATGATATTTCATTAAAATATTTTGAAAATACACCAATATTATATATCCACGGGTTACACCCACTTCCGCTGCACTGGGCACTGATCCGACTCTAGAGGTTCCACATCCGTCCCAACAACATCATGATTGAATATTTGACCACACATGTGTTTGTAACCTTGTGTAGAAAATGTGTCATGACTATCCTCAGTAAAAGTCCATAAGGTGTCATGGATGTTCGTGTTAGATTTGGTGTTGGACGCGTCAATTTTTCTGTATTTATTGTAAATATGTTTTATATTTATATTTTAATTATGAATAAAATTTAGTAATTTCATAAATATAACTTTTCGTATAATGGTAAAGACGTAAATAGTCTATAGAATGAGTTGTTGTAATGTAGTTGTAAAAGTGTCGCAATAGACATTGAGAAACATCACGACATGATTCATTTTTTAAATTGTCCCCGGTCAAGGTTTACATATCTTGTCAGTTAGTAAAGCCGTAAGACTGATACATGTTGTAGTCAATCTGTGTACGGGATTTAGGTATCCAATCAGTGATTCTTTGAAATCATTGGTCGTGGTATATTGTGGAAATGAGTTTCGAGTATTTATTTAGAGAATCACGATTATATCGCGACATACCATAATTGTTCATAACAGAGATTTGATGTTTTCCATATCTCCAGAATAATTCGGATAGCTTTTGACAGATGGATTAAATATATGCAATGATCTCGGCTTGTATGGTTCAACTCGATTAGCTGTGGTTATCGTAATTTGTGAGTGAGCAAATTATAGTACATAAATTATTTATGTGATAGATAAATTTGAATCTAAAAAGTCTCACAATATGAAGTGTACTCGTTCAGCAATTGGACAATAAATTATGGATAATTTGGAATATTCATAATTTACACATGTGCGTAAAAATTAATGTGTATATATATACGAAAAATAATTTTGATTAGATACACATTAATTGTTAACTGAATTTTGACACTTGTTTTATTATAGTTAATTGAATTAATTAAATGTTAATTAATTATTAATCATAATAAAAGAGAATATTCTTGTAATATTTTCTCATAATCAATTTTATCTTGTAGTGAAATTATATTAAGATTAATTAATTGTTAATTAACTTTTGTTTCTAGAAGAAATAATATTATTTGAATATTCTTTACATTTGGCTAATTATGATTAGCCAAACTATGTATGCGTGACCCATGGATTTCAGTAACTCAAAATTGATTTATTCGTTTTATTTACATAAGATTAAATATGTGTTAAATTTTGGACCAAGTTTTGAATTGGTGAATGACTAAAATGGCTCGTTAAATTCGGCCAAATGGATTTAAAATGGAAAATGATTTTTCATTTTTTGGTTATCTATTTTCTGAAGTGTTGAGATCAAAAAGAAAAACATTTAGTAACAAAAGAGAACAACACCATAAGAGAATGATTTGGAAATTTTGAAGCAAAATCAAAAGTTTAATTGGATTAAAGTAACACTTTTACTTCTAGTTTTGAAAATTATTTTCCAAATCATGCAAATTTGTATTTGATATATTGTACGTTTCCAAATATATTTTTGGATGATATATTTATTTCCAAATATTTGGTGTTAATGATTTGTTATAATCTTGAAGGATTCTTTTGACTAGCATGTGGAATTTTTGTTCTAATTAAGTAATTAGTTTTAAAAATTAAATTTGTCATTCTACAGTGTTTTAACGACTCTTATGATGCCTACAATTGTTTTTGAGATTTCATATGTGGTGACTTTAAAATGGTATAGGTTAATTTGATAAATATGTTGATAAATTGGAGTTAGCCAGAAAATTAAATTAAATTAATTTTCTAGATGAAATATGAAAGTAATTATTTTAAATTCAATTTTTTTATGTTTCGTGTGTATTGGCTGTAAAAATAATTGCCGGGAATTATTTTGGGGTGAAAATTTATGAAATTAGTGAAATTTTGTAAAATCAGGTTTACCATACGGGGCTGTCTAGACAGTGAATTGCTCACTGTTCGGGCAAGTCATGGGCTGATCGGACACTTCTCAAGTGACTAGATCAACTCAATACGGTAATTGATTGACCGTTTACCTATTTTTCGTAATATTTTTGAAAAGTATTTTCATAAAATTTTGTCATGTTTTGTGATTTTTTATATTGTTAGTTGTTAACAACCAATATTTTTAGGTGAAATACAAACTAATTAGAAGTATGAAATATCGGCTAATTCGTTCGGAACATTTTAAAATATATAAAAATCATTTTCACCTAAAATTGCGCTTCCGCCGCCAAAACACCAATAATTTGAGCACACAACTGTAACCCTGTGTGCAAATTGTGTCTACCCTCGATAAAAGTCTGTAAAGTGTTTGGAAATTTGACCACACAAGAATATGTAACATTGTGTGAAAAATATGTCAAGACTACTCTCGGTGAAAATCCATAAACTGTCCTCGATGTTCGACCACACAAGAGTTTGTAACCATGTGTGCAAAATGTGTCAGGATTACTCTCGGTGAAAGTCAACAAAGTTTCTTAGATGATCAACTGCACAAGAGTCTTGATATCGGTGGGCATGTTCGCCATGGGTTAGAGACCTTAAATTCTGTGCGGGATTATTATATGAGGTATGTAAGGTTTTGGGTAAGCACGGAAGCATTCATGTGACTAGAATTTAAAATTTTCTTCCAAAACCACTTTAAGGATCATGGATATGCCGTTGTTGATGTAAATAATATAATATTAAATTAATCTATATTAAATTTAACAAGCATACAACAAATATTTTATTTATCAACATAAATAATATTTACTAATAATAAGACATACCTTGATGTGCTTATTATTTCTTGAGCCTTTTGAATATCCTCATTGATTTTTCTCTTGTAGTAGTACACCAAGCGTTGCACCTCCAGTTGGCATACTAGAACTCCTCTACGAACAAATCGTTCCCATTTTTGAGAATAAAAGAAACCATTTTCTATTCTAGGATGTTGAAGTCTTTAGGAACGAATTGGAACTATTCCAATAGAGAGCAATTCCTCAATTGCGTGTGTATATATATATATATATATATGCAACGTTTGTCTTTTATGTGTATATATACTTTCTTGCCAACAACCACAAATTGCTTTTTCTTTCATCGTGAGCGCATATATATAGGCATAAGATTTGTTTCAATTGTATTCCAATACAATAAGGTCAATCTAATATCTTTCCAAATCATATTTGGTCTTTTAAAGATTCTTTCCAAAATAAATTAGGATACTTAATCAAATTAAGAATCATAATTAAATAAAGACTTTCTTATTTAATCTTAATTAGGACTCTAATTAATTTGGGTGCTAGCCCACTAAATTAAAGTCTAATAGATTAAATATTATTTTGACATAATAATTAATTAACTATTAATTAATTAATTTAACTTACTTAGTTTTAATTAACAATTAATTAAAATTACATTTAATTTATTTAATATAAATATCAAATATTTATTTAAACAATTAAATCTAATTTCATATTTCGAATTCATTAATCAAATTAATATTTCCAAAATATCCTGAATATCCTAATCCAATTAGGAAACGCCAAAATAATCATTTATTAACTTTTAATAAACATTCTCGAATTTGTAACATAGACAAGAACTATATTGTGCGACCGTCCTAGGTTCATTATCGAGTAGCAGTGGAATAATATTAACTCTTTAATATTTCATCTTTATGATATTCCACAGACCATGAGTAATCGCCTAGCAGCAAGTCATGGCCCTAGTCGATGAATGAAGTGGGAAAACATATGAACCTATTAGAATACACTTCGAGCATGTCATCTCATTCCTTCCGATATTTATGTTTCTTATTGAGTCTGAGATCATGGTAAGATCAAATCATTATACTTGAAATATCTTTAAACTTTATCTTGTGGATTTGATATCTCTAAGATATCGACTGCTTTTGCTAAAGACTTATATCCACAACTTTGAGTTTACTTGAAACATCACTTTTATTATCAAAGCTATCGGATCCCATCTTGAAACATACGTGACTTCGTACGTCAATCGCTCAAGGACATCTAGCATTTATTCAAAGAACGTGGATAGTCGAATGAGGATATACTAGTGAACCAATAGTACTATCGCATAAGTCATCATATGATCTCATGTTAGAGGATATGATGACACTAATGTATTATTACGAAGATCAATGACCTTAGATAAAATTACCATATGATCTTACGTTTCTATAGTCGTGTTCGATATTTCATTCTACTAATGAAACATTTATTGGCTGTGTCCTTATGATATGAGACTCATTATCTATTCTATTAACATCATATATCAATTTAGGCGACACACAATAATATTGGTCAAGTGATATATTATTGTCTTGTATAACAATCACATTTTACCAAGAACTTAATTTGAGACATATATAAATATCATTGACTCTCATAATCGCAAACGTCTTTTGGATTAACGATATTCATATAACATAATGTCTCATGACATACACATTAAATATGGATGTAATAATGTGTAGTTAACAAATATATTTTATTAATAAATAATAAACTATATTACAAATATTTTGCCTTAAACCATTACATCCATAACTGGTTTTAGGGCATACACTCTAACAAACTTTCACTTGCATTAAAGCCAGTTGTTATGATACCCAATGCCCATCTTCTAAAGATGACGCTCCATTTGTTATTGGCTCATTGGCTTTGTGAGTGGATCAGCTACATTGTCAGCTGAAGGTGTTTTCTGAATGGCTATCTGCTCATCTCCAATATATTCTCTTAGTATGTGATACTTTCTCTGAATGTGTTTGGATTTCTGGTGCGACATTGGTTCCTTAGCCTATGTTATAGCCTCATTGTTGTCGCAGTTCAAAGGGAACACTCCTTCAATGGCTGGAACCACACCTATCTCTGTAACGAACTTCTTTATCCAAACTGCTTCCTTTACTACTTCTGAAGCTGCTATGTATTCTGCTTCAGTAGTTGAGTCAACAATAGTGGATTGTTTGGCGCTCCTCCAACTGACTGCTCCTCCATTACATAAGAAAACGAATCCAGAGGTTGACTCATAATCATTAGTGTCTGTCTGAAAGTCCGAGTCGGTTCAGTTTTAGTGATCCATAAGTTAATATCATATCCTTAGTTTTTCTTAAGTACTTGAGGATTGCCTTGACTGCTATCCAATGATTTTCTCCTTGATCGGACTGGAATCTGCTTGTTATACTAACAACAAATGCGATGGCTGGTCTTGTACATAGCATGGCATACGTGAGACTACCTATGGCAGAAGCATGTGGTACTTAACTCATGTGTGCTATTTCTTGAGATGTCTTGGGACTCATCGATCTAGATAGATGAATTTCATGCCTACAAGGCAACAAACCTCTCTTAGAGTCCAACATATTGAATCTCTTGAGCACCTTTTCTATGTACAAACTTTGGGACAAACCAATCATTTTTCTTGATCTATCTCTATAGATTCTTATGCCAAGAATATAGGTTGCTTATCCCAAGTCTTTCATTGAAAATGTTTTGGATAACCATACTTTTACTGAAGTCATCATAGCGACATGATTTCCCAATAGTAATATGCCATCCACATATAATATTAAGAATGTTACGGCGCTCTCACTGACCTTTTTTATAAACACAGGGCTCATCTATATTTTTTTATGAAACCAAACGTTTTGATCGCAACATCAAATCGTAGATTCCAACTCCTAGATGCTTGCTTTAGACCATATATAGATCTTTGCAACTTACATACTTTATGACTATCACATTTAGATGTAAGACCTTCTGGCTGTTTCATATAAATTTTTTCCTCAAAAAATCCATTTAGAAAATCTATTTTTACATCCATTTGCCAAATCTCATAGTCAAAGTAAGCTGTTATATCTAAGAGAATTCTAATGGATTTTAGCATAGCTACTAGCGAAAAGATCTCCTCATAATCAACTCTTTGTTTCCGAGTATATCATTTTGCCACTAGTCTAGCTTTATAAGTCTATACTTTTCCATCCGTTCTAATCTTTCTCTTGAAGACCCATTTACACCCAATAAGACCAATTCCTTTAGGAGGATCAACAAGTGCCACACTTGATTGGAATACATGGATTCCATTTCAGAATTCATAGCTTTAAGCCAACTAGAAAAGTCAATGTCTGACATTGCTTCTTCGTAGTTTCTTTGGTCATCAACATGGACCGCTTCACCAATCATAAAAGATTCAAAATCTTGTTGATTGATTAGGGTATATCTCATTGACATACGAGATTCTCTAAGTGATCTATGAAGTGGTTGTGTTTCTTGAGGTGCTTCTTGTTCTACTTGTTCTGGTTCCTTCTGAGGTGAGTCAATTCATTTTTCAGAATTCTCTTCTTGTGAGACTTCCTCATCTAGGTTGATGAGCGGAAAATATATCAATATTTAGGGCCCCTTTTACTTAATATTTTGTTTAGTTTCTCGGGTTTGATAAACGTTTTGATATGTTTTAGTTTATTTTACAGATAAAATAATATTGGGACTCAATGAAATCATTTAGGACGAAATATGGGTCAAATAAGGGCAAATATTGGACTTGACATATTAATTTTGGAGATTGGAAACTTGAAAGGGCGTTTTAACGAATTGCAGTTTTGGAAATTCTAGTTTTGTGCATCTGTCGTATTTTGGGCATAACATTTTACTCTGATATCGGATTGAGCTAATTCAAGTTCCAGATTAAATAAAACTCAATGATCTACAACTTTGAAGAACAAAATAATTTCGAATTCTGAAGCTTCCATGACCGAAATTGATGAAACATCCGGAAGTGTGTTATGTGTAATTATTAAAGTCATTTTCAAAGCAAATAAATAAATAAATAATAAAAATAGTCAAACTCCCACCAAACATGATAGCAATTAGTGGAGAAATTAGTGGAGCAATTAATAATGGATTTGGTAGAACAATTAGTGGAGCAATTAGTGGATCAATTAGTGGATCAATTAATGGAGCAATTAATAATGGATTTGGTGGATGATTTGATGGAGGTAAAATTTTACCTATAAATACCAAGTCATTTCATTTGTAAATTCATACTTTCTTCTAAGTAATTCCTTAAGAATACTAAGAAGATTGTATCTTGTTTTTTTATTTACAGCTTTCGGTAATTAATTTCCGCTTTCGCATTTTCTTTTCTTTACTTTTCAGTTTTTACTTTCCGCAATTTACTTTTACGCAAAGTACTTTTCTATTCTTTAATTTTCAGTTTTTACTTTTCAGTGATGAGGAGGTAACTCCCATTTTCTGGGGTAAAAGGTAAAACTTTTATTACTAATTTTTAGATTAATCTCCCTTAATTATAATATATGAACCGGTTAAAACCTGACTTAACGAGGATACCGCCATATTGGTCGGTTGGTAATTATTTAAATTGGTTTTAACCTGACTAAACTGGATACCGCCTATTTGGTCAGTTAGTAATTAATTATTAATTTGACTTAATCTGGATACCGCATATATGGCTGGTTGGTAATTATCATGCAAATTTAATATATTATATTAAGGGAGATATCTAAAATAGAAGTAATAAAAGTGGATCATTTTACCTCACCATTTTCTTTTATTGTACTTTTACTTTATTTACTTTTCAGCAATTTACTTTTCAGCATTTACTTTTCAGTAATTTACTTTTCAGCATTTACTTTCAGCATTTAATTTTTAGTATTTAATTTCAGCATTTAATTTCCGTCATTTACTTTTCAGCAATTTACTTTATGTCTTTTATTTTATTTAAGTTTTTACTACCCGTAAATATGTGTCGTAACTAAGCCAATTATCTGTGATTGTGATGAAGTCCAATATCACCGGTTTATAAGGGGTTAAATTACGGTTTGGGTAATATAAAGGTTTATTTTTTGAGCCTTAGTCTTAATGCATCTTGTTAACTGGCCATTAATAATATTGATTGGGTAAACTTAAAATGAACTTGGAAAAGAGATTTTAGGTTTAAGACCTTAGACTTAATAGCCCATGATTTTCCTTGAGGATAGATAACCCTTTAATAGATTTTCTTACAGGATAGGAATATACATGTCGGGCGGGGTAGCCATAATTGGAATTTAATCTTAATAAATTCAGATAACTTGGTTAACATATGAATATGATTAATTGGGTTATACTGGGTATTTGTATTTGACCATCAGAAGAGACTTTTATATAATTTCGTGTTCCAAGTTAATAAACCAATATATTACACAAATGTAAAATAACCACTTCATCTTTTAAAAAGATATTGGAAGGATTCATAACCCTGGATAGTTTTATAAATTTGAATTTTCTTCAATCTACTTTCAAGCAATTTATTTACTTGTTTTAAGTTTTAAAGTCACCACCCAATCAAACAACCAATCCATTAGATACTTGTAAATATTTAACTTCATAAATTAATAACAAAAGGTTTAAAGTCCTCGTGGGATTGATACTTTTATACTACTTGAACGATACGTGCGCTTGCATTATACGTGTGTGATTACGCGCCGGTCATAGGTCCACTTCTTTCCCAGTACTTCCCTCTTGAACCAAACGGTCCTCAAGGAATGTAGCATTCCTACTAACCACTATCTTGTGATCAGAGGGAATGTAGAAGTAATATCACATCGAATCCTTGGGATATCCTATGAATTGATCTTTTCAGATCTTGAGTCTAGCTTCCGTAAAGACTTTTCTTACATAAGTTGGACTACCTCAAATCTTAAAATATCCTAAATTAGGACATTTCCCATACCATATCTCATATGGGTTTTGGGAGCGGATTTGATCGGAACTCTATTTAGAACATGAAAGGCTGTTTGGAGAGCATATCCCCAAAAGGACGTTGGTATATCAACAAAACTCATCATTGAACGTATCTTATCCAATAGGATACGATTTCTCCTTTCAGAGACATCGTTATGCTGATGTGTGTAAGGAGGTGTTACTTGCGACACTATTCCATGTTCCTTGAGATAATCTTGAAATTCAGTACTTAAGTATTCTCATCCACGATCAGATCGTAGATTTTTGATAATTTTTCCCAATTGGTTTTCTACTTCATTCTTATACTCTTTGAACTTTTCAAAAGTTTCTGACTTAAGTTTCATTAGGTATATGATAAGTGCGGTTTATACCCACTTATTCTGACGTCCTTAACCTATTATTTTGTTATGTTTCGAGTCATTTAATGTCATTTGTAGTTTATTTTATATCTTATTTGTAGGAAGCATTAGAACATCAAGAATGGATCAATTACGCATGTTTAGGGACCTATTGGGAGCATCAGACTCAAGAACAGGCAAAACAAGCATCAGTTGTGCACTGAATTTAAAAAGGCTATAACTTTTGATCTAGAAAGAGTTATGAGACCCATAATATATCAATTTGTATCAACTCAAAGAGATCTATGCGTTCCATACAAAATCTAGGGGCTTCAGGATTTTAGGGTTTTTTAGATGTTTAATGACCCCAAGGCTCTATTATAAATACATTAGTTCGTCCAAACAAGAAAGAAGAGGCTAATACACAGCACAAAATACCAAAATACATATTTTTAGAGAGATCCAAGGAGGAGGATTGAAGAGCGACAAGAGAAGATAAAGGCGGTGACGTCCGAAGAGGAAGAGATTCAATTCGGGTTTTATCTTCTTGTTTCTTCTTAGAACTATAATGATTTCCATTAGATTCTTGACTTGTTTTCATTGTTTTTATCTTTAGTCATGAACTAAACTCCTTAATTCTGGAGAATGATGTAATCGATGCTTGAACCTTTTTTTAATTGTCAATTTTGTTATGAAGTTTATTGAGTTATTTATATTCTTTTGAGTTTAATGTTTTGTGTTTGCTGGCCACAAATATGATGATATATGTTTATAATCTATCACTCGAGAGAGAGGATTTTGAATAGATCTAGAGAATATAACCTAGGAGTTTTATAGAGTTCGAGAGAATATATAAGGTCATTTGAAGTTGTTAATATAGAATCGCAAAGCGTAATGAGTTGTTAACTACTAGATTTTTATAGAGATATCGAAGTCTATAGTTGATGATATTTTCACTGATGCTCGAGAGAGGGAGTGGATATTTTCGGAATCTTGACTTATAAACAATATAAGTGAACAAGGATTAATTGACATGACAAATACATAGGCGACAGCTAGGTGAAATCATGATATAGAATCTCTATCGTATTAGTCCCTCATATATAATTCATTTTATATTTATTTATTAAAATATTTATTATTTGTTTTCTAAATAAAGTTAGGATTATCAATTGTAGTATTTAGTGCGAGTTAACGCAATCCATGTGGGTTCGACACTCTAAACTCATTTATACTAAAACTTGACACCGTACACTTGCGGTCCGATATAAAATATCACAACAAGTTTTTGGCGTCGTTGCCGGGGATTGTTTGTTTAATTCACATTAATATTATTACCAAGTAATCTTGACTTTAATTTAGATTTTTATTTTTATTTTGTTTTGTTTGCGTCTGGCTGAAGACGTTAAACTTAGCGCTAGCAGGGAGGCAACCCTTGCATTTATTTTATTATTATTTTTCTTTATTTTTAATTTTTATTTTCATTGTGTGCTATTGTTTATTTATTCGTTTTGCATGCCATTTATGCAGGTAGCACGAGACACACAAAGCCCGCACAATCAAATTCTGACTAGCATGAGCCTGATCAACTCCATGCACGGTAGTGTTGTTCCTAAATCTGGTTTCTTTATATTTATCTTTCATTGAGGACAATGTAAGTTTTAAGTTTGGGGGTGTGTGCATGTATTCCTGCTATTTATTTATTTATTCTAAAAAAAATTAAATTAATTATTTTTGTTTAATATCCATGGTAGTAAAGCATAGTCTAATGATGAATTTGTTTTCTTTTGATGAAATTTTAAAAACGATAAGTCTCAATTGATTTTTATCTAATGCCTTGATTAGATGATCTAGGTTAGACTCGTAAGCACTTAATAACAGGTTTTTAGGAGTAAGAACTTAAGAAGTTGATAAAGTGACTAGTTGAAGAAATTGTTTGCCAATGAATGACTGTTTGTTTAGATATCTATCTCAATATGCTATTATTATGATGTATGGTATGATAAGAAAAAGAAACCACCTATAATCGATAAGCGTGAAGCTACCTATGGGCGAGTGTTAGGACCACCATAAGGAGAAATGTTACCTTAAAGGGTAGGTATGTTAAAAAAAAAAAGAATTAAAAAAAAAACAGAAAATAAAAGAAAATAAAATCGCACCATACTAAGAAAAGAAAGGCAAATTCAGAGTACTAATGAGATATCTAGGTTGGTTTGACCCATCGAATCTCAATTTTTGAGACGAAATCATCGAGTTAGCTTACTTATGAATCGAGCTGTAAATGAAATTTCACACACACACACACACACTGTGAGTCTCGCTTAGATAATTTATTCAAGAACTTAGATTTGAGTCGCAATTGCATACTTTGAAGGTTCTCTGATTTCATTGATAAGCATTCTTTGAGGACAACAATATGTATAACTATCGGGACTATTTTCTTTGTTTTATATTTTCGCATGATTGTGTGTGAATGACATTTGTAGGTATCGTCGATGTAAGCCATTACAAGACTATAACTCGTCCACTAGGTACGTCTAGGGGTTTAAAGGCTTGTTGCATACGCTAAATGCAATCGTGATCCCTACGAAAGTGGCCTAGTTAATTTTGTTAATTATTAATTTATTTTTTATTTTTCCTTTTGCTCGGGACTAACAAATTCTTAAGTTTGGGGGTGTTTGATAAGTGCGGTTTATACCCGCTTATTCCGACATCCTTAGCCTATTATTTTGTTATGTTTCGATTCATTTAATGTCATTTGTAGTTTATTTTATGTCTTATTTGTAGGAAGCATTAGAACATCAAGAATGGATCAATTACGCATGTTTCGAGACCTATTGGGAGCATCGGACTCAAGAACAGGCAAAACAAGCATCAGTTGCGCACTGAATTTAAAAAGGCTATAACTTTTGATCTAGAAAAAGTTATGAGACCTATAATATATCAATTTGCATCAACTCACAGAGATCTATGCGTTCCATACAAAATCCAGGGGCTTCAGGATTTTAGGGTTTTTTAGATGTTTAATGACCCCAAGGCTCTATTATAAATACATTAGTTCATCCAAACAAGAAAGAGGAGGCTAATACACAGCACAAAATACCAAAATACATATTTTTAGAGAGATCCAAGGAGGAGGATTGAAGAGCGACAAGAGGAGACGAAGGCGGTGACGTCCGAAGAGGAATAGATTCAATTCGGGTTTTATCTACTTGTTTCTTTCTTAGAACTCTAATGATTTCCATTAGATTCATGACTTGTTTTCATTGTTTTTATCTTTAGTCATGAACTAAACTCTTTAATTCTGGAGAATGATGTAATCGATGCTTGAACCTTTGTTTTAATTATCAATTTTGTTATGAAGTTTTATTGAGTTATTTATATTCTTTTGAGTTTAATATTTTGTGTTTGCTGGCCACAAATATGATGATATATATTTAGAATCTATCACTCGAGAGAGGGGATTTTGAATAGATCTAGAGAATTGACTGGCGTAATCACACGCGTATAATGCAAGCGCACGTATCGTTCAAGTAGTATAAAAAGTATCAATCCCACGAGGACTTAAAACCTTTTGTTATCAATTTATGAAGTTAAATGTTTACAAGTATCTAATGGATTGATTGTTTGATTGGGTGGTGACTTTAAAATTAAAACAAGTAAATAAATTACTTGAAAGTAGATTGAAGAAAATTCAAATTTATAAAACTATCCAGGGTTGTGAATCCATCCAATATCTTTTTAAAATATGAACTGGTTATTTTAAGTTTGTGTAATATATTGGTTTATTAACCTGGAACACGAAATTATGTAAAAGCCTCTTCCGATGGTCAAATACAAATACCCAATATAACTCAATTAATCATATTCATATGTTAACCAAGTTATCTGAATTCATTAAGATTAAGTTCCAATTATGGCTACACCCACCCGACTGGTATATTCCTATCCTGTAAGGAAATCTATTAAAGGGTTATATATCCTTAAGGAAGATCGTGGGCTATTGAGTCTAAGGTCTTTAACTTAAAATCTCTTTTCCAAGTTCATTTTAAGTTTACCAGTTCAATTTTATTAATGGCCAGTTAATAAAAAGCATTAGGATTAAAGCTCAATAAATAAACCTTTTATATTATCCAAACTGTAATTTAACCCCTTATAAACCGGTGATATTGGATTTCATCACAACCCCAGATAACTGGCTTAGTTACGACACAAATTTACGAGTAGTAAAAACTTAAATAAAAGAAAAGACATAAAGTAAATGTTGGAAATTAAATTACTGGAAAGTAAATGCTGGAAATTAAATTACTCGAAAGTAAATTACTGGAAAGTAAATGCTGAAAGTAAATAAAGTAATAGTACAATAAAGAAAATTCTGAGGTAAAATGATCCACTTTTATTACTACTATTTTAGATATCTCCCTTAATATAATATATTAACTTTTCGTGATAATTACCAATCAGCCATATAGGCGGTATCCTGATTAAGTCAAATTAATAATTAATTACCAATTGACCAACCAGGCGATATCCATGCTTAGTCATGTTAAAACCAATTTATAATTAATTACCAACCGACCAATATGGCGGTATCCTCGTTAAGTCAGATTTTAAATAATTATTATATTATAATTAGGGGAGATTAATCTAAATAGCAATAATAAAAGCTTTACCTTTTACCCCAGCAAGGGGGAGTTACCTCCTCATTGCTTGAAAAGTAAAAACTGAAAAAGTAAAGAAATGAAAGTACCGTGCGTAAAAGTAAATTGCGGAAAGTAAAAACTGAAAAGTAAAGAAAAGAAAGTGCGAAAGCGGAAATTAATTACTGAAAGTTGTAAATAAACAAACAAGATACAATCTTCTTAGTTATTCTTAAGGAATTTCAAAGAATAAAGTATGAATTTACAAATGAAATGACTTGGTATTTATAGGCAAAATTTTGCCTCTATCAAATCATCCACCAAATCCATTATTAATTGCTCCACTAATTGCTCCACCAAATCCATTATTAATTGCTCCACTAATTCCTACACCAAATCCATTAGTAATTGCTATCATGTTTGGTGGGAGCTTGACTATTTTTTTTTTTTTTTTTTTTTTTTTTTTATTTTAAAATGACTTTAATAATTACACATAACACACTTACGGATGTTTCATCAATTTCGGTCATGAAATCTTCAGAATTCGAAATTATTGTGTTCTTTAAAGTTGTAGATTTTTGAATCTTCTTTAATCTAGAACTTTAATCAGCTTAATATGATGTTGGAATAAAAATTTATGCCCAAAATACGACAGTTGCGCAAAATTGGAATTTCCGAAACTGCACTTCGTTAAAACGCCATTTCAAGTTTCCAATCTCCAAAATTAATATGTCAAGTCCAATTTTCTGCCCTTATTTGACCCACATTTCGTCCTAAATGATTTCATTGAGTCTCAATATTATTTTATCTGTAAAATAAACTAAAACACATCAAAACGTTCATCAAACCCGAGAAACTAAACAAAATATTAAGTAAAAGGGACGGTAAATATTGATATATTTTCTGCTCATCACACCCCCAAACCTAACATTTTGCTAGTCCTCGAGCAAAAAAACAAAATAAAATACAAGAAATAATTAAAATTAAACTAAGCCACTTTCGTATGGATCACGATTGCATTTAGCGTATGCAACAAGCCTTTAAACCCATAGGTGTCCCTAGTGGACGAGTTGTAGTCTCGTGAGGGCTTACAGCAACGATACCCACAAACGTTTTACAAAAGTAAAAAGATAATAAAACTAATACACACAAAAGCAAAAAGACAAGAGAAAATAGAATAAAGAAGTTAGTGACTAAATAGATGAAACATCTAATCCAAGTTAATAGTTGTTTTATTTCTTTCTAAATTACCGAATAAGTGAATTCTCCGATTATTTTTACCATTCTTCATATACACAGTCAACAAAATATTAATCAACTAATTTTGCCCACAATAGTCACGAGTGTAGTTGAGAAGAGAGTAATATTTTTGTCTTAAAGTTTTATCAGAATTCACACCTTTTTTAAGCAATTGAATAATTTTTTTTTTATTTTTCTGAATTTTTTTTTACTCCATCGCTTTTTGAGATGCTACCTCCAATTAAACTAGAGCACTGAATATTACAATCTTTTCAATTACATCTCATGTTTGTATGTTATCATGTATGCTGATAATACCTGTCAACTGAGCATATGAAGATTCATTTTAGTCATTATTATGGAGAATTCACAAATTAAATAATTTAAAAGGAAATAAACAAAAATTAACTTGTTCCGAAATAGGTTGAGATACGTCTCAGGAATGGAAATTCATTACACAGCTATCTCACACTAATTTCACCTGATTAATCAAATAAAAACACAAAAATACAAAAAAAAAATTGGGTTTTGTAAAAAATTTCAATTTTTTTTGGCTTTTTCAAAAAATTTTGAGTAAAAATAAAACAATAAAAACAAGATACAATTTAACTATTCTTCTCCCCCAAACTTAAATGAGACATTGTCCCCAATGTCTTGAACAGTAGAAGAAGAGTTTAGAAAACCGTACCTGGTTAACTGAAATTCTATATCTAAATGAAAAGTTAAAGGTTAAGATCCAGATTTATCCGACGCCTCTTACCATGATCATTATCGGACCAGTTTATCTTCGAAAGAATGGGGTCAATTTGAGGTTCAAAGGCTAAGATTTGGTCAATTAAATCTGGGACAGTTCTGGCAGTAAAGATGAGTTCTTTTACAGGCTTTGACACGAACCCATTTCTCCGAGCATCATCAAGAAACACACAAAGAAAATCATAAAATCCATCAACATTGTACAGTCCAAGCGGTTTCTGGTGTATGTTCAAGTTTGCCCAAGATAGTACTGTAAAAATTTCCTCCATCGTTCCCAAGCCTCATGGCAAAGCAATAAAAGCATCAGCACGGTTAATCATCTCTACTAGTCGTTCAGACATATCTGGCACGATTAGTTCCTCGCCGTTTGATGATCCAATAAGATTCGCCTCCGCCAAAGGTTTTGGGATGATTCCTAAGACTTGACTGCCTCTATCCTGTACAGCCTTTGAAACGATCCCCATTAGTCCAAGATTGCCACCGCCATATACTAAGTGCATATTCCTTGCAGTAATAACTCGACCCAATTCTTGTGCCGCTGTTATGTATTCTGGTTTAACACCAACACTGGTACCGCAAAACACACAGATGTTTTCAACCCGTCTTCTTGAAGTAGCTTCCATTTTTATTTGGATGTCTTCAAAGGTGCAATGATGAGTTGAATTTATAGAACCTGAAAAGGGTGAGTAATAATAGCACAAGTATCTTCCAAATGACGATTAGTAGCAAAATAGTAAATCGTGAAAGGTCAAAAAGTAGCCTGGATCCTGTCGTAGAAAATAACAAAACAAATCACAATTATTAGGAAAAGACAAAGAGATATAATATTTACAATAATGTAACGGCTTGAATGACTTCTATGCGACATGGACAAGCTTCCCATCCAATTTTCTTATAAATTGAAAAACATGGTCTTTTAGAGTCAGATTCCTGAGACTTAACTGTTGTCTTTCTTTACGGAATTGTGCATATAACATGCGAATTTCGTGATACACATATCCATTGGGATGTGTCTCAAGAGTCTTAGATATGTCATCCAAAGACTACTTACTCAAGCCATCCCTAATGAAATTAATCTTGTCTTCGCGGTTATCAGACATCATTCCTAAAGATCGACAACGAGTATCACAAAATATACTAGCACATTTATAACAAACACACATTCTTTTGGCTCTTCTCTTTTTAGCATATGTGCTTCTTCCTAAACCAGACATATGTGAAATAAAAGATTCAGAGGACTCACTTGCCAATCGGACCCGTGCTTCAATAATCCAACGAATGTCAGTAGGCATACCTTTGATCATCAGTAGTCTCATCCGTTCTAAGCGAGCTTTGTGAACTTTCATCAGAGAATTTTGAGGGAGAGAAGGAAATTGCTTGTGAAGATTTGCAAGAATTTCTTCCATCCTGAAATGACTTAACCTGCAAAAACTAAACACACAAAAATTAAAAGACACCAAATCACAATATATACACAAATTGCATGGGTTGCCTCCCAGCTAACGCTAAGTTTAAAGTCATCAGCTAGACATGAATTCCTGAACGTTAGGTTGGATCTGAAAGTGTGACATTTTATTTTTGTCTCTCAATTGATTCTCCCCAGTAGTGCTTGACACGCTTGTTTTTAACCTTGAATGTTTTATTGGAGTCGGGATCATGTAACTCAACGGCTCTATCTGGTATAACTTTTTAGAATTAGGAATGGACCTGACCACCGCGATTTTGGCTTCCATGGGAAGAGTTTTACCCTTGATTTTTTTAACAGTACCTTCTGCCCTTGTTCCAGTTGTTTGCGCATTAACTTCTCATCATGTCTCTTCTTGGCCTTTTCTTTGTACAATTTGGCATTCTCAAAAGATTGTATGTGAAATTCCTCCAATTCGTTGAGTTGGTGGAAATATTCCTCTTCTGTTGTTTGCAGTGCAAGAATTGGCTTCTTTAGTGCGCAGTACGCTTTATCTTCAGGCTCCACAGGCAATTGACATACTTTAAGTTTGTCAGTAGAACTTTGCATTGCATTGGAAGTCTGGATGGTACTATTTATCATATCAAGTCTGAAACATTCCTTCTTCTCATCATTCGGGAAATTCATGGCTTTGAAAACATTGAATGTTACTTCTTGGTCTTGTATGATCATGGTTAGTTTTCATTTTTGTACATCAATAATGGTTCAACCTGTAGCCAAGAATGGTCTCCCGATGATGATCGGTATGTTTTCGTCTTCTTTCATATCAAGGACAATAAAATCTTATGGGAAAATGAATTTGTCAACTTTGACCAGGACATCTTCAACTACACCTCTCGGAAATACGAGCGTTCTATCAGCAAGTTGTAGAGAGACTGAGGTAGGCATTATTTCTCCAATCAGCAGTTTCCTGTAAATAGAAAAAGGCATCAAGTTAACACTTACACCTAAATCACATAAAGCCTTACCGAAGTCATGTTCTCCTATGGTGTAAGGAACAATGAAACTGCCAGGATCTTTTAACTTTGGGGGAAGCTTCCTCTGAATGATGGCGCTGTATTCTTCTGATAGTGCTACTGTCTCGTAATCTCCCAATCTCCTCTTTCGTGAAAGAATGTCTTTCATGAATTTGACATAGCTGGGCATTTGTTCCAACGCTTCAGCAAATGGAATGTTGATATGCAGCTTTTTGAAGATCTCCAGAAACCGAGAAAACTACTTGTCTAGTTTATTCTTCTGGAGACGTTGTGGAAAATGTGGAGGTAAAGTGATTTGATCTTTTTCCTTTGTTTCTTTTTCCTCCATCTGTGGAACTACTTCGTTATTTTCTTTTGGAACTTCCTTAGCAGTTGCCTTGACTCCAACATTTTTATTGATTTCGGTACCGCTTTTCAAAGTAATGGCTTGGCATTGCTCCTTCCCTCGGTTCCTTGGATTTGGTTCTGTGTTGCTTGGAAGGTTCCCTGGCGGTCTGTAACTCTGAGCATTGGCCAGTTGTCCAATTTGATTTTCCAGTGCTTTGATGGAAGCAGATTGGCTTTGAAAAATAGCATTATATGCTGCTTGTTGCTTTTTGAACATCTCTGCAATCCATTCTTTCATTTCTGGTTCTTTTTCAAACTCTTGGCTTTTGTTTTGCTGTTGAAATCCAGGTGGTGGATTGTTCTTTTGCCCTGAATTGTTGCTCCATGAAAAATTGGGATGATTCCTCCACCCTGGATTGTAGGTGTTGGAATATGGATTGTTCCCCCGTCTGTTGAAATTGTTGACATAGTTCACCGTTTCTTCATGTTGGTTTGGCTCTGGTGCTCCTCCATATGGTGAACTTTTGGCTCTGTCGATGTTTATAACTTGTATGCTAAGTGTTTCCAGACTTTTGCACATTTTCTCCAACTTAGTATTCATTGCTGAGTTAGCTCTAACTTCATAAATTCCTGCAATTCGTTGAATCATGCTTCTTTCTGGTGGCCACAATGAATTGTTGTTAGCCATTTCTTTGATTAAGTCTCATGCTTGATCTTCTCCTTTTGCCATCAAAGCTCCTCCAGTAGCAGCATCAATTGTGGTTCTCATCAATCCAGAAAGTCCATTATAGAAAGTTTGGACTTGAAGCCATTTTGGAATCTCATGGTGAGGACATTTCTGGAGCAAATCTTTGTACCTTTCCCAAGCTTCATAGAGAGTTTTCGAGTCAAGTTGTACAAAGGATGTGATGTCATTTCTCAGTTTTGCTGTTCTGACTGGTGGAAAGTACTTTGCAAGGAATTTGGTGGCTAGAGTGTTCCAAGTTGTGATGGAACCTGCTGGTAGTGAATGTAGCCAAGCTTTTGCTCTGTCTTTCAAGGAATATGGAAAACTCGCAATCTCATTGCTTCTTCTGATGCTCTGTTGTAATTGAAAGTGCCGTAAACTTCCAGGAAGTTGCTAATGTGGGCATTAGGATCTTCAGTTGCATTCCCTCCAAACTGTACTGACTGCTGAATCATCTGAATGCATGTTTTGACGTCACACGTATTTGCTGGTAAGGGAGGAAATACAATACAGGAAATGAGGTCGTCCACCACTGGAATGGTTCTGTCTCGAATGGGAATTGGTGGTGCAACTTCTAAAGGTTCAGGTTCCATGTTAACGATTGCTTCTTGGCCTTCTCGTCTTTCCTTTCTCAACTGTCTGATGGTTCTTTCAATCTCTGGGTCAAGCGGTAGAAGTTCAAAGCTTCTGGTTCGTCTCATGTAGTGTCTGAGAACCTGAAACACAAGAAAAAAAAAACAATAAGTAAAAAGAAAATCAGATACAAGTAAATTATCCATCCCCAAAACTAATAGTGAAAGATAAATAAGTCCCCGGCAACGGCCCCAAAAACTTTACCGGCGTAATCACACGCGTATAACGCAAGCACACGTATCGTTCAAGTAGTATAGAAAGTATTGATCCCAGGAGGACTTAAAACCTTTTGTTATTAATTTATGAAGTTAAATGTTTACAAGTATCTAATGGATTGATTGTTTGATTGGGTGGTGAATTTAAAATTAAAACAAGTAAATAAATTGCTTGAAATTAGATTGAAGAAAATTCAAATTTATAAAACTATCCAGGGTTGTGAATCCTTCCAATATCTTTTTAAAATATGAAGTGGTTATTTTACGTTTATGTAATATATTAGTTTGTTAACCTGGAACACCAAATTTTGTAAAAGCCTCTTCTGATGGTCAAATACAAATACCCAGTATAACCCAATTAATCATATTTCTATGCTAACCAAGTTATCTGAATTCATTAAGATTAAGTTCCAATTATGGATACCCCCGCCCAACAGGTATATTCCTATCATGTAAGGAAATCTATTAAAGGGTTATCTATCCTCAAGGAAGATCGTGGGCTATTGAGTCTAATATCTTTAACCTAAAATCTCTTTTCCAAGTTCATTTTAAGTTTACCAGTTCAATTTTATTAATGGCCAGTTAATAAAAAGCATTAGGATTAAGGCTCAATAAATAAACTTTTATATTATCCAAACTATAATTTAACCCCTTATAA
Organism: Zanthoxylum bungeanum; assembly: GCA_019454045.1. NCBI lineage: Eukaryota > Viridiplantae > Streptophyta > Magnoliopsida > Sapindales > Rutaceae > Zanthoxylum > Zanthoxylum bungeanum. The sequence continues at coordinate 24,696 of SKCR01045889.1, forward strand.
ACCGGTGATATTGGATTTAATCACAACCCCAGATAACTGGCTTAGTTACGACACATATTTACGAGTAGTAAAAACTTAAATAAAAGAAAAGACATAAAGTAAATGCTGGAAATTAAATTACTGGAAAGTAAATGCTGGAAATTAAATTACTCGAAAGTATATTACTGAAAAATAAATGCTGAAAGTAAATAAATTAAAAGTACAATAAAGAAAATGATGAGGTAAAAGGATCCACTTTTATTACTATTATTTTAGATATCTCCCTTAATATAATATATTAAATTTGCGTGATAATTACCAACCAGCCATATAGGTGGTATCCTGATTAAGTCAAATTAATAATTAATTACCAACCGACCAACCAAGCGGTATCCATGCTTAGTCAGGTTAAAATCAATTTATAATTAATTACCAACCAACCAATATGGTGGTATCCTCGTTAAGTCAGATTTTAAATAGTTATTATATTATAATTATGGGAGATTAATCTAAATAGAAATAATAAAAGCTTTACATTTTACCCCAATAAGAGGGAGTTACCTCCTCATTGCTTGAAAAGTAAAAACTGAAAAAGTAAAGAAATGAAAGTACTGTACGTAAAAGTAAATTGTGGAAAGTAAAAACTAAAAAGTAAAGAAAAGAAAGTGCGAAAGCGGAAATTAATTACTGAAAGCTGTAAATAAACAAACAAGATACAATCTTCTTAGTTATTCTTAAGGAATTTCAAAGAAGAAATTATGAATTTATAGGCAAAAAGTAAAGAAAAGAAAGTGCGAAAGCGGAAATTAATTACTGAAAGCTGTAAATAAACAAACAAGATACAATCTTCTTAGTTATTCTTAAGGAATTTCAAAGAAGAAATTATGAATTTACAAATGAAATGACTTGGTATTTATAGGCAAAATTTTGCCTCCATCAAATCATCCACAAAATCCATTATTAATTGTTCCACTAATTGCTCCACCAAATCCATTATTAATTACTCTACTAATTGCTCCACCAAATCCATTATTAATTGCTATCATGTTTGGTGGGAGCTTGACTTTTTTTATTTTTTATTTTTTTCTTTGAGACTTTAATAATTACACATAACACACTTACGGATATTTCATCAATTTCAGTCATTAAATCTTCAGAATTCGAAAAAATTATTTTGTTCTTTAAAGTTGTAGATCTTTGAGTCTTCTTTAATTTGGAACTTTAATCAGCTCAATCCGATATCGGAATAAAAAGTTATGTCCAAAATACGACAGTTGCACAAAATTGGAATTTCCGAAACTACACTTCGTTAAAACGCCCTTTCAAGTTTCCAATCTCCAAAATTAATATGTCAAGTCCAATTTTTTACCCTTATTTGACCCACATTTTGTCCTAAATGATTTCATTGAGTCCCAATATTATTTTATCTGCAAAATAAACTAAAACACATCAAAACGTTCTTCAAACCCGAGATACTAAACAAAATATTAAGTAAAATGGGCGGTAAATATTGATATATTTTCCGCTCATCAAGAATATAACCTAGGAGTTTTATAGAGTTCGAGAGAATATATAAGTTCCTTTGAAGTCGTTAATATAGAATCACAAAGCGAAATGAGTTGCTAACTACTAGATTTTTATAGAGATATCGAAATCTATAGTTGATGATATTTTCACTGATGCTCGAGAGAGGGAGTGGATATTTTCGGAATCTTGAGTTATAAATAATATAACTGAACAAGGATTAATTGGCATGACAAATACATAGGCGACAGCTAGGTGAAATCAGGATTTAGAATTTCTATCGTATTAGTCTCTCCTATATAATTCATTTTATATTTATTTATTAAAATCTTTATTATTTGTTTTCTAAATAAAGTTAGGATTATCAATTGTAATATTTAGTGCGAGTTAACGCAATCCATGTGGGTTCGACACTTTAAACTCATTTATACTAAAACTTGACACCGTACATTTGCGGTCCGATATAAAATATCACAACAGTATAAACACCCAAATCTTGAACAATTGTCGGTGAAAGTAACAAAGTATTGAAAACCACCTTTGGCCACTATGCTAAGTGGGTCGCATACATCAGCATGTATGAGTTCCAAGGTTTCTTTGGCTCTTTCGTTTTGTCCTACCAAAAGTGATTTGGTCATTTTTCCTTTGAGACATGATTCGCAAGTTGGATAAGGTTCTAAACCTAATGAACGAAGTAAGTCTTCCTTCTCCAATTGTGAAATTCTTTTCTCTCCAATATGACATAATCTTAAGTGCCAAATGAATCTTGAATTGAGATTATCTCTTGGTCTTTTTGTTGTTATTGTATTTAATTCTTTGTTATGGTTCTCATTTTTAGTGTTCCTAGAACATGCCAAGAATCTAATAAGCAAGAAAAGGTGTTCATAAATTCATTATAAGTTGCGGAATTACTTACATTGAATGGATTTGAGCTTTTAAAATTTTTGAGAAGAAGATCTCCAAGATGCTTCCTTTTGTTGATTCCAAGCTTTGAGTTGTGAATGAAGATCTCCAAGATCCAACCTTTATGTTGATTCCAAGCTTTGAGTTGTTTCCCTATCACCTTTGTTGATTCCTTGAAGTGCTAGCTAACTTGATTTTGCCACAAAATCAAAGAGAAGAGAATCAAGAAGCTCACGCCCAAATTGATGTATTAGGGTTTGTGTTTTTGTGAGATGTATTACCAAATGAGAGAGAGATGCCTTTTGGTAAAAACCAATTTACCCTTTTCACCTAAACAAGGTGGTTGGGTAAATGGTTTCACCAAAACCATTCCAAGGTGGTTGGAAAGTAAATGGTTTGGCATAAATGCCAACTACCCTCCCAACTACCACATGTGAAGTGGGCCCCACATTTTAATTCAAAATTCAAATGTCTCTATGAACATTTACCGCGGCTCGGATCCGTTTAATCCGATTAAACGAACTTTCGTCGCTAAATAATTAAATCTAATTTAATTAAATAACGATGCCTCGTAAATATATTACGAACGTCGTTTACGAATTAATTCTAAATTAATTCGTTCGTTCGTATTAAAGTCCGACTTTAATTTCGTAATGAAATCCAATTCATATTAATATATCCGATATATTAATTTTAGCCCATACGAATAAATTAAATAGAAAAATTAAATTTAACTATTAAATTTATTTTACCGATTAATTCCAAATTAATCACGCTCTCTCTCTTCCGAACACATTTAATCCCAGATTAAATAAAGCTTCAATTAATCCCATATTAATTTTCTCTCTCTTAATTAATCCCAGATTAATTCTAATCGAGTCAACTGTCATCGGTGAATCTTTGGGAAGCGACCCAAGAGACCTCTGGATATGTTGGCAGTAAATCCGGTTATCGGACTATCCGATAAAGTGAGTACATCGTACCACGTGCTTACCGATTTACAAGACATGGTTGGCTTCTAGCAAAGCACCGTGCCTACCCAATTCTACAGAAATATTCGTACTGTAATATATATAATCTTTGTCAGGCGTAGTATACGTAGTATTGCGTATAGCGATCCAGTATCAGATGTCACGTGCAAGGCCTGGGGCTGGAATAGTGTCTGCCCCGTACGAAGCACATATCGAATATCAAGCAACTAGTCTCTTTGAATCGGATAATCATGACTTTGTCATATTATCTCGATGGTTGCAACACAATAGAGAACTAGTTCTGAATCCTTGCGTGATCATCATCTCCATATGTCTGAAGTGATACTTCCGTCTTGACATCACATCCAATACACTACGATTCTCAATAAATCCAATAGAGGCGTACACAAAACCTGTTATAGCCCTGGACGACCAAAACCAAAGTTTACTGATTGTCGCAAGTACTAGCGATGCAAGTCTCAGGTTAAGACCAAATACACCTACCCTGAAGCGGACTCCCATAGTCACATATACATACTACCAATGGGATTTCGAGAGGTCTATCCAGAGCGAAGCTATTTTCCGTACCATCGGTAAAACACAACCTCCTATCGCACTTGCATAAGTATCCAATACTTAAATAAATGAGAACTATGTTGTTATGCCCTCATAACGCGCACAAGTGCAATACTAGTCTATTCCGCATTATCGATGTCCAATCTCGATAATACTACGACTAGGGATATTTAATGATTAAACCTTTATGGATTGATACTGTCTCATATCATCTCAATCTGGAACTAATCATAAGGACTTTTACCATTTATATATCAAAGTAAATAAATTACAAAACGGTAAAAGGCAATTTCATTACAACATAGTTAATTTTGTACAAAAAACACAATGTCTTTTACAAACAGTGACGCTATGGGTCATAATTGTCTAACACTCATTCATTTGCAAGATATATAATTCATTTACTTTTAGTACAATACCAACAAATTTATTCAAATAATAAATATTACATTTCTCATCGATAAAATGAAATTCATAATTACATTTTATCAATACTGGAATGGAAATAATGTTCCTTATTGCACTAGGAAAATGTAAAACTTTATCTAATAAAATTAAATGTCTTGATGGCATAGAAAGTTGACACGTCCCTACAGTAGTTGCGGAGACAAGCTCTCCATTCTCAACTTTCAAGACCACTTCTCCTTCCTTAAGTAACCTCTTACTCTTTAGAATATACGGCGACATACAAATATGTAAGGTCGCAGCAGAATCCAAAATCCATGAATGAGATATGGAACTTATTCCAAGATCTGTTTCAATAACAAAGAACGATGACGTATCTTCCTTTTGATTTTTCAAGTTCGCAAGGTACTCATGACAATTCCTCTTCCAATGTCTCTTCTTCTTGCAATAGAAGCACTCATCTTTGACCTTCTTTTCCTTTATTTTCTTCAATATGCCTCCAGTGGGCTTAGATTTCTTGGAGGCTTGTTTCTTGTCTTTTCCCTTTTTCTTGCCCTTGTGAGGACCAAAGACAGTAAGAACAACCCCTTTATCATTTCCCTCAACCTTCAATATGTTTTCAATTTCTTATAGGTCCTTAATGAGCCATGAAGCTCACTAAGTGACCTACTTGATCTAATCAACTTGTTCATATTGAAGTTGGAAATGAAGCCCTTGTAGGCGGGAGTCAATGACTGTAAGATCAAATCCATCTTGACCTTGAACGTTAGTCCTAGATCAAATGTATCGGTTTGATCAATAAAATTGATCATTTGGAGCACACGATCGGAGACTGAAGTCTCATCCTTCATCTTTATCCTGAATAACTTGCTAGTTACATCGTATCTAACAGTTTCATTATTTTCACCATACAACTCTTGTAGGTGTTCCATGATTTCCACCAAAGAGTCCACCCTCTCATATTGCTCTTGCAGAGCTGAGCTCATAGAGGCTTTGATGTAGCTTCTTACCTTAAGCTCATCATCTTTCCAGTTATAGAAATCAGCGACCTCTTCATCAGGGGTATCATCATCAACAGGATTAGGATCTTTCATATTGAGAACATAATATAGATGTTTGTAATCCAAGACAATCTTAAGCTTATAACGCCAATATAGGAAATTGGGGCCAGTGAGTTTATCTTTGTCAAGTATTGATCTTAGTGGATTCATTTTGTATCACGTACTCTGTTGAAAACACAAGTTTGTTAATAATTTTATAATGAGTATTTAACCAAAATTTAAGGTCTTTTAAATAATGTTGCTCCCAGTAATTTTACTCGAATTCCACACTCCCCTATGCGGAAAATGAAAATATTATTGGATATATTTCTAGTGGGACGTCGAGTTCTCATTGTTAATGTTATGTCTCACCTAATAGGTTTTGGCACTTCATTTGCAATGAGTCAAAACTCCTTTTATTTGTATCTCTATACAAAGCTCGATCTTTCCACCTCTAGCGAACAACATCTCACCTAATGGGTTTTGACATCTTCACTAGTTAAGCTAGGCCCAACACATTTCGTCACTTAACACATGTGATTGGCCCTCACCTAATGGGTTTTGGATTTTCAATCATTAGGCTACATATACGAACAAGTCAAATAGTACTTAAACATATAAGGGTCCCTCCCCTAATTGGTTTTGGGATTACCAGAATATATTTAGTGAGCTATTTGATTGTGTTGGAAGGTCAATGCTTAATATTCAATCTTATGGATTATTTAATTATTCATATCTTATATGATTTAGGTCTTTTCTTTTAGTGCGTCTTGATGTTTTTGTATCTTATACTTTCATCGTGCACAAGCACATTTAGCACATAACTTTTATGTTTGGCTCTAGACGATGGGGATCATAATCTTTTATTAACACTTTAATAAGACTGTTCTTTTTGGTTTAAGACAATCCTTCACAATTCGATAACTAGAGAAAAACTTCCAGAAGATGGGGGGGTCCGGCATGACCACTTAAGTCCCTACCTTCTTATGCTCTTATCGTCTTTGTGATAGGGTTCTCTTTAGTACCTCTTTGTTCGAGAAGGTCTTAGGCTTTCTTGGCTTGAATAATCATATTACTAATCTTGAAACTTTTAAAAAATTACACTTTGATTATCAATCAATGTTTTAATCATATTAAATAATTAAGAGATATAATCAAATTTGTATTAGGATTCTTGTGGTGATTTAATTTTAATCCAATTAAAATTTTTATAAGGGTTTAACTTCCTAAGAAGTTATTTAGTTCAAAACTAGCAACAACTCAATTTCTATTAGAATTCTTTCCAAAAACAATTTTAATGGAAAAGGAAATTCTAATCGTACTCAAATTTTAATTCCGGATTTTTGTAAAATATTTTTAATTTCAGAAATTAAAATTTCACCTCTGATCGTTTTGGGTATTTGCAATAAATCCCTAAAACTTTCAGAATTTTACAAATTGGTCCTGCTGAATCTGCCAACCTGAATTTTCAGGTTCTGTCCAACAGATTATTTTGCATAGCAGATGACCTTTCCGAATTCCGATTGAGTTGAAATTTTACAGAGTCGTTAGTTCATATGTCTAGTGCCTCCACAAAATATTTCAGCCAAAAATAATGATTTTATCAACATAAAATAAGAGCCTAACCAAACAGCTCACATTAGGATCTCATATACATGTTTTAATTTGTTTTCATCAAAACGGCATAACCTCAAAGATCTTGATACAACTGTAAGGTTTTGGGGTAAGCGCGGAAGCATCCATGTGACTGGAATTTAAAATTTTCTTCCAAAACCATTTTAAGGATCGTGGTTATGCCGTTATTGATGTAAACAATATACTATTAAATTAATCTATATTAAATTTAACAAGCACGCAACAAATATTTTATTTATCAATATAAATAATATTTACTAATAATAAGACATACCTTGATATGCTTATTATCTTTCTTGAGCCTTTTGAATATCCTCTTTGATTTTTCCCTTGTAGTAGTGCACCAAATGTTGCACCTCTAGTTGGCACATTAGAACTCATCTACGAATAAATTGTTCCCACTTTTGAGAACAAAAAAACCTTTTTTCTATTCTAAGATGTTGAAGTCTTCAGGAACGAATTGGAACTATTCCAATAGAGAGCAATTCCTCAATTGCATATATATATATATATATATATATATATATTCATTAACGTTTGCAAGCTTTTGTTGGCTTATATATATATTTACATACATATGAAAACGTTTGTCTTTTATGTGTATATATACTTTCTTGCCAACAACCACAAATTGCTTTTTCTTTCATCGTGAGCGCATATATATAGGCATAAGATTTCTTTCAATTGTATCCCAATACAATAAGGTCAATCTAATATCTCTTCAAATCAAAGTTGGTCTCTTAAAGATTCTTTCCAAGATAAATTAGGGTACTTAATCAAATTAGAAATCTTAATTAAATAAATACTTCCTTATTTAATCTTAATTATGACTCTAATTAATTTGGGTGCTAACCCACTAAATTAAAGCCCAATAGATTAAATATTATTTTGACATAATAATTAATTAAATATTAATTAATTAATTTAACTTACTTAATTTTAATTAATTAATTTAACTTACTTAATTTTAATTAACAATTAATTAAAATTATATTTAATTTATTTAATATAAATATCAAATATTTATTTAAACAATTAAATCTAATTTCATATTACGAATTCATTAATCAAATTAATATTTCCGAAATATCCCGAATATCATAATCCAATTAAGAAACGCCAAAATAATCATTGATTAACTTTTAATAAACATCCTCGAATTTGTAACATAGACGAGAACTATATTGTGCGCCCGTCCTAGGTTCATTATTGAGTAGCAGTGGAATAATATTAACTCCTTATGATATTCCACATACCATGGTAATCGCCTAGCAGCAAGTCATGGCCCCTAGTCGATGAATGAAGTGTGAAAACATATGAATCTGTTAGAATACACTTCGAGCATGTCATCTCATTCCTTCTGATATTTATGTTTCTTATCTAGTCTGAGATCATGGTAAGGTCAAATCCTTATACTCGAAATATCTTTAAACTTTATCTTATGGATTTGATATCTCTAAGATATCGAATGCTTTGGTCAAAGACTTATATCCACAACTTTGAGTTTACTTGAAATATCTATCTTATTATCAAAGCTATCAGATCTCATCTTGAAGCATACGTGACTTCGTACGTCAATCGCTCAAGGCCATCTAGTATTTATTCAAATGACGTGGATAGTCGAATGAGGATATACTAGTGGACCAATAGTACTATCGCACAAGTCATCATATGATCTCAAGTCAGAGGATATGACGACACTAATGTATTATTACGAAGATCAATGACCTTAGATAATATTACCATGTGATCTTACATTTCTGTGGTCGTGTTCGATATTTCATTCTACTAATGAAACATCTAGTGTTTGTGTCCTTATGATATGAGACTCATCATCCATTCTATTAACATCATATGTCAATCTAGGCGACACACAACAATATTGGTCAAGTGATATATTATTGTCATGTATAACAATCACATTTTACCAAGAACTTAATTTGAGACATATATAAATATCATTGACTCTCATAATCGCAAACGTCTTTTGGATTAACGATATTCATCTAAATAATGTCTCGGGACATACACATTAAATATGGATGTAATAATGTGTACTTAACAAATGCCTTTTATTAATAAATAATAAACTATATTACAAATATTATGTCTTAAACCATTACATCCATAACTGGTTTTAGGGCATACACTCTAACAAGGTCCTTGCAAGCCCATGTGGGATATGATATTGGATCCCGCAGGAGTATAAAGATTATATGGGCAGGACCACCTTCACTATTGCGACTTCAAATCTTGTGTAGAAATTGTGATAGGAGTACTATTGGTGAAAGTCCGTAAAATGTCGTGATTTTCTACACATAACCATGTGGAATATGGGAGTACTCTAGGATATGATGAGGGAGTCAGTCTCGTGATTACATTATGATATATGATTATATACATGTATGTGCGTTTATGTGATTTATAGGATTCTTGTGATTTGTGGTATTTTAAAATTAAAGATGATTTTTTTTTATTTTCCCTCTATTGACGACTGATTTTGGTCTCAGGGGCAATAAGGGTTTTTTACTCCCGAGACTATCTCTTGTGTTTACAAGTATGATGGTAATGATCCTGATTCCCCTTACTTACACTTTCCCTTTCTATTTATAATAGTGAAGAAATTAGATTCATTTTCTTATAAGGATATGATAACTTATCTCCTTATCCCATAAGAATAGGATAATTTATCTCATTTATCCCATAAGAATATGATAACTTATCTCCTTACCCCATAAGAATAGGATAACTTATCTCCTTACCCCATAAGAATAGGATAACTTATCTCTTTATCCCATAAGAATAGGATAACTTATCTCTGGAGCATATCTCACTATCTGGTCAGTCTTTATGAGGTCGGTCACAATGGTCCTCTGAACTGAGAATGCTGCTATCGATCTGACAATATCTGTCCACCCGAACTTAATTGGTCGGTCACTGATCACCAAGTGCTCGGCCTCTTACCGTTGGCGTATGCAACATCGAATGGTCGGGTCGGCATTAGTGGTCTCGATCAAGAAGGGAGTTACCCTTTTACCCATGCCGTACTACTTAAATATCATAGTGCTTAAAAAACACCATCAACACCCTCTATGTATTTTTGTATACATTTTCCTATATATATATTTGACAAGCTAAACATATAGCTGTATTTTTTAAGACAAAATGGTTTTAAAACCTACGAGTATTTTTCTAAATACTCTAAATACTCTTCTCCCAATTACTCCATAGGTAGTTCTAATTAGACGACTCTTTTGTGAAATATTATAGTCAGCCTTGTGGAACTTTGTACCGAAGCCTTGAACCTGGACTTAATTTTTGTATTTTTGGTTAATGAACGAATTGTGAACTTTTATTTTTATGTTTATAATATATATGCCATAATATATTTTATGATAATTAATGATGATGATGTAGAAATGGTGCATGGAATGGGTATAACCCTTAGGAGACTTACATCCCAAACCAAATGGTGCATGGAATGGGTATAACCCTTAGGAGACTTACATCCAAACCAAATGGTGCCCTTAAGGCACCCTTCCATGCCTATATATAGGAGCCTTCATGTTTATTCTAAGACATCCAGAAAATTCATAAAGTTTAGAGTCACATCCTTTTGTTTTGGAGTCAGAGAGATTCCATCATTATCCTAGTTTAAGATCTTGTTAAGGAGTGCCCCTTGAACAAGAGGAATCTAAGTAATCATGCGAGGACGTTAGCCACAAAATCAGTAGAGCACCGAGGCGGGGCTAATAAGTTCTTAAGGACAGAGGAAAGTCGACTTGGACTACAAATTTTCGTCATTTTCCAGGTTTTTCTTATTCTCTAAGGTTTAGGGTTTATGGTGTAATATTGGCATGATTTGATTTCATTGTTGTTTTCATACATGTTGATTTTGTTTAATAGCACTTAATTTCCCCAACAATCTTAAGAACTTATTATTTTTAGTATTGTTAGATGAAAATTCACATGTGTTAATAAGAAATTTTTCTGGAAAATGGTTTATGTGCATAAAAAATACGCATGGGCGTTCGAACGTCTGACGAATGCGTAGGTAAAATTTTAAATTTCCATAAGAACATTTGAACGTGTATTCAAACGCAACTCGAACGTAAATCTTCTGCCTAATAACGTTCGAACGCGTCTTCAAATGCATCACGAACGTAAACCCACTGGAACATTTCGTTTGAACGCGTTTTCAAACGCTACAAGAACGTAAACTCTCTAGAACATTTCGTTCGAACGCGTTCTCGAATGCTACACGAACATGAACTCTCTAGAACACTTCGTTCAAACGCGTTTTCGAACTCTACACCAACGTGAACTCACTGGATAGTTTCGTTCGAATGAAGAAACGAACGTGACACTAACGAAGTTAATCCTGGAATCACATTTAGATTTAAAAAGAACTTAGATTAATTTATATTGTCATAATATCACCATAGTAAAATCATATAATGTATTACAATAAACGTGGAAGTATAGATTTAAGTTAATATTATGGTGTTCAATTATCACAAGCATACACATAGTGATAAAGTTTAAATTTAATTGTATGTTTACTTGGTTGAGAATTAAAAGTGTAATCTTACACAAGTAATTTCATCCAAGCTTCATTGAATTATACACATATACACATACATATATGCAAATATTAAATATTGTATTGTGAAATTAAAAGTGTAATACTAAGTTTGAATGTCTAAGAGATCCTATTGAGGAAGTGTTTACAAGATATTCTGTCAAAAAGGCGATAAGAGCCTAAGTGGTTAGGGATTTAAGTGGTTACTTCGGACCCCCCTCGTCCTCTGGGAATATTCCTTTATTTACTTATCATAAGAAATCTTAGTCGTAAATTCAAGGACTTGTGTTAATTGGTACTAATGTCCAATATAACAACGAGTGAATACTTGGTATATCACTTGAACAAGATCATTCGTTGATCGTTGTACAATTTATCTTTTGTAGACTTATTGATTGCTGATGGTTTTTCTAGTTACACATGGCTAGCGGAAACATCACAGTACCGGTCGCTCATGGAGAAAAATTGAAAACGTTTGGTGGAGCAAATTTTAAACCATGGCAGAGTAAAATGTTGTTCTACTTGACAACTCTACAGTTGGCTAAGTACCTCAAAGAACCTCCGGGTCCTGTGAAATGAGAAACGGAAACAGCCAAGCAACTGCGAGAATAGACATGGTCGTCAGGCGACTTCTTGTACAAGAACTACCTCTTGGGAGGACTTGACAATACCCTGTACAATGTGTACCAAGACATGATTTCTGCGAAGATTCTCTGGGAATCTCTCGAGAAGAAATACAAAACCAAGGATGTCGGGCAAAAGAAATTTTTCGTGGGTAGGTTCCTGGACTACGAAATGGTAGATTCAAGAACCGTTATGTCTCAGTTGGGTGAACTACAATTGATCATTCATGAAATATTGGATGAGGGGATGAAACTCTGTGAGACGTTTCAAGTTACCACAATCATTGAAAAGTTACCTCCATCATGGAAGGACTTCATGAGCTATCTGAAACACAAAAAGAAGCAGATGAGCCTTGAAGACCATGTAGTTCAATTGAGGATCGAAGAAGACAAAATGAAGTCCGAGAAGGCCAGCTACAAGAGTATGGAGTCTAAAGCCAACATCGTTGAGGGTGTAAAGGGTAGCTAAAAGAGAAAGAACAGTGGAGCTGATTCTTCCCAAGCTAATAAGAAGTTCAATGGGAAGTGCTATAACTATGGAAAAAATGGTCATATGGCAAAGGACTGCAGAAACAAAAAGTCTCAGGACAAAGGTAAGAAAAAGAAAAATGAGGTCCAAGTTACTGAAGATGAGCAACTAACTGATGAGATCTCATAAATGAACCTCTTAGTAGTTGTAACATAAGCCAACTTGGTTGGGAATCCGAGAGAATGGTGGGTAGACACTGGGGTTACTCATCATATCTGTGCTGATAGTAAGATGTTTTCCTCGTATCATAAGGTCGATGGTGGTGATCATCTGACAATGGGAAACTTGTCTACCTCTAGAGTGGTTGGATAAGGCACGGTGGTTCTGAAGATGACATTCGGAAAGGAGCTTACATTGAAGAATGTTTTGCATGTTCTTGATATTCGGAAGAACTTGGTCTCGGGCTCTCTCCATAGCTTTCTTTCTGAAAAGTTTATATTGACCAAAACTGATGTCTATGTAGGAAAATGATACCTCACTGAGGGCCTTTTCAAGTTCAATGTAATGACTGTCAATCGACACAGTGCTAATAATAAAGCTACATCTTTTGCTTATATTATTGAGTCATAAAATGTATGGCATGGGAGGTTAGGACATGTTAATTATGATACGATGCGTAAATTAATTAACATGGACCTTAGACCTAAATTTACAATTGATAACCAACATAAATGTGAGGCATGTGTTGAAGCAAAAATGCATAGAGCATCATTTCATTCCATAGAACGAAGTTCTGAACCCTTGGAACTTGTACACTCTGACGTGTGTGATATGAATATTATGCAAACAAGAGGCGGTAAAAAGTATTTTGTCACTTTTATCGATGATAGCACAAGATTCTGTTATGTGTATTTGCTGAGGAGCAAAAATGAAGCTATTGAGAGCTTTATACACTATAAGAACGAAGTAGAAAAACAACTTAGCAAGAAAATCAAAAGAATCAGGAGTGATAGAGGTGGTGAATATGTCACCATTTGGTGAATATTGTTCCAATCATGGAATTATTCAAGAAACTGTTGCTCATTATTCGCCTCAATAGAACGAGATTGCTGAGAGCAAAAATCGAACGTTGAAGGAAATGATGATTGCCATGTTGACAAGTTCTGGTTTACCCCAGAACTTGTGGGGGGAAGCCTTGCTTTCTGCGAACTACATTCTGAACAAGTTATTTCACAGAAGATTGGACAAGACACCATATGAATTGTGAAAAGATCGCGTATCTTCCTACAAATATCAATAGAAACCGGATGGATCATTAGGAAAGTACAAGGCAAGACTTGTCATAAAATATTATAGACAAAAGGAAGGCATTGATTACTTTGACACATATTCTCCAGTGACTCGTATCACGTCAATAAGAATGCTCATAGCTATAGCAGCTATATTTGGTCTTGAAATACATCAAATGGATGTGAAGACGGCATTCTTAAATGGAGAACTGGATGAAGAGATTTACATGGAACAACCAGAAGGTTTCAATGTTACTGGACAATAACAGAAGGTGTGCAAACTTGTAAAATCCTTATACGGATTAAAACAAGTACCCAAACAATGGCATGAAAATTTGACAAAGAAATATTGTCAAGTGATTTCAAGATCAATTAGTGTGATAAGTGTGTGTACACCAAATCAACTCAAAAAGGATATGTCATTGTATGTCTCTACGTAGATGATATGCTGATAATTGGTAGTAATCATGAGATGATTCAGTCTATCAAGAAAGTGTTGATCAGCAAATTTGATATGAAAGATTTAGGAATGGTTGATGCAATCTTAGGAATTAATATTTTCCATAACATCAGAATGGAATATATTATCTCAGACTCACTATGTTGAGAAGATACTTGAGAAATATAATAAAGGAGATCTAAATATCGCTAGAACTCATGTAGACCTAACTCTTCATTTATCAAAGAATACTGGCTCAAGCGTATCGCAATTAGAGTATTCGAGAATCATCAGAAGTCTGATGTATCTCACAAATTGCACACGACCTGATATTGCTCAAGTCGTAAACAGGCTTAGCAGATATACGAGCAATCCATGACATAACCACTGGAAAGTCATAGTAAGAGTTTTGAGGTATCTGATAGAAACTTCAAAATATGGTCTGCATTATACGAGATATCATGTTGTTCTAGAGGGATACAACGATGGTAACTGGATATCTGATACAGTGGATTCCAAATCTACGAGTAGATTTATTTTCACACTTTATGGTGCAGCCGAGTCATGGAAATCCTCGAGGCAAACATGTATTTGTTATGGATATGCCCTATACCCAACTTGTGGATGGGCTATATGTACATGTATTTGTAATATTTTCATTAATTAATAAAATGGAAATCTTTATTATACGTGTCTTACATAACTTATATGAATCATCAAACACTGTAATAAAGCCCTTGGAGTAATAAGATGATGGCTTCCACGCCTTATGAGAATCATTACCCTTAAACATTCATAATCATAGTTTTGTTAATAATCTAGGCGTTCATAAAGCGGAGAGACTAGTATGATGATATGATCCGCCCTTAAGTGGGGTAGCTGATCTCATAGGCTACTAGCGGAGATCCGTCCGCTTGGTGTATCACATGGATGCATGAGTTGCTCGTGTTCATCGAAATGACCGCTGAAAGTTTTCACATTGAGTGTTTATCTCATGTGTATGTGAGAACTTTCATGTATCGATTGTATTACTAGTCCTTAGACTTGAGGTCTTTACAATATTATGTGTGGATCAAATAACTTTGACATTCTCCTTCCCCGGTTCAAAAGATCCGGTCATAAGGGTATGATTTTGTCATTTGTTGAAACACATGAAGTTTGTAAAGATACAACAGAGAATCGCCACTCTCTCGGATAATATTTTCTTATAAGAGTAGTATTCTAGTTCACGGGTTGATATGTGTGATCAGTGCTTGAGATTGTGGCCGCAGCGGAAGAATCATGTGAGATTCTTGGGTTAGCACGATTCATAACACTATCAATATCATACATTTGACTATATGGGTGGATAATTTCCATACCCTAAGTCAAACGGTGGGGATACAGTGAGGCGAGGGACTGTATCATATGTAAATCGCATACAGAATGTGTATATATATTTTTCCTTCTCATTTGGGGGCCTTGGCATGTTGCTAGATGTCAACCTTGGTCATTGAAATCGAATGACCATCTGATCGGAGGATAATTTATGTTCGATTAAATTATCACGATTCATTTCATGTCCAACTTGAGGGGAACCCAAAAGGTCACACACAACAAAGTCGAAATCAATGGTTAACAATGCACAGTACAAATTTAACAGCATATATGATTGCTGTAGGAATTGTTCATAAATGGTTCAATGTGTTTAATTATTAACAGATCATTTATGAGGTTCCATAGTGGCTTAGGGATTGGTGAATGACGATTGGGGCACTTTGGGAATTGGAATAAATAAATAAATAAATAATAAAAAAAAATGTGAATTGTAAAAAAAATTTGTTATTTGTTTTGAATTCCAATTCAGCCCAAACTCTTATTATGGTTTTATAATCTCATTAAACCACTAAATTAAGATCCAATGGCTAAGATTAAATTAGCATTTATCCCACATCGGATCTTAATTAATTTTGTTGTCTTTGGAGCACCTATTTAAACCCAAAGAATTCTTCACAAATTTTTGCACCAAACCTTTCATATCTTGGGTTTATATAAGTGAGCAACTCTAAAGTTTAAGAGTAATCCACTGATTTTGAGGATCCTTAAGTCTAATTGACTAGAGGAACCTCGAGTTAAAAGTTTTGAGGTATTTGCCTAGGCTAGCAACAAGGGAAAAATACTTGTGCACTCAAGGCGTAGTCTTGCCGTTGAGTTTTGGCTTTGGTGTGTGCATCTTTGGAGGCCACACACTTGGGTGGCTCTTTGGAACGTGGAAGAGCTTGCTGAGTTCGAGAAAAGCTTGTAGATTGGAGGGGGGATTGGAGGAGTCTTCGGTTCAAGTAAGCCTTTTTCTTTCTTTATTTTAATTAGAGTTCTTATGATAGTTAGCATGTTTAGGTTTATGTTCTTTGCATGTTTTATGAGTTTTTATGCTTAGAATATATAGTAACATGCCTAGGCTTGTAGAATAATCAAAACAAATGGGTCTTGGGCAAAGGGATGGCGGCATCATAATTTGATTTATTTAATTTTCCGCTGCGCACTCACGGCCGCTTCCCAACAGTATTGTATGGTCTCCTATAGAATCAGAGTTCATAGCATTATACAAAACAGCGGAAGAAGCGGAATGGCTTCGAAATTTCCTGAAAGATATTCCAAATTGGCCCAAACCAGTGCCAGGGATAAGCATACATTGTGATAGTCAATCGGCTATTAGGAGAGCCCAAAATATAATTTATAATGGTAAGTCTCGACACATATATCGCAGACATAATATCATACGACAACTGCTCTCAAGTGGCATAATATCGATCGATTATGTGAAATCAAAGGAAAACCTAGCGGATCCACTTACTAAAGTTTTACCTAGAGAGCAAGTTGTGAAGTCATCGAGGGAATGGGCTTGAAGCCTATAAATTAAGAATTTTCATTGTGGAAACCCAACCTAGCTGACTAGAGATCCCAAGATCTAAGTTCAAAATGGACAACTGAAACTTTGTGCAATTCAAAACAAGCACTGTAAAATTTTGTACTCTTTCTCATTCTGATAATGACGTAGAGTGTTGTCTGTCAAGGCTAGGCTAAGCTAAGGCTTTTAATGATCAATATATTAGGAGATGAGTCCTAATTGGGGTAAAGACGGATTACCTCTTTATAGTATATCACCTATTTCAAGTAAGAAGTTATGTCGCTTCCATGGGATTTTACAGGCTGACTTCCCTAAAGTGCTTGATGAATCTAGGACCAATGTTCATGGCTGAAATGAACACAACCGTAGAACGAAAAATGATCGAAGCAAAGCTGTGTGTTGGCAATTATCTTAGTTTACACCAACGGCAAAACAGTTCAAGACTATGGGTCACTGGTTTGCCAAGTAAATCTGATTGTCATTCACTAGGAAAGGTTCAAGGCGAAAGCTACCTATTTCGATGCAGCTTTAGTTCACGGAAACTCTTGCAAATGTCTGCATGAATATTTTGAGAATTCTGGGGGATTGTGGTAAATTCTCAAAATATTAAGTTTGGATGAATGAGGGTCATGTCCCTTGGGTGGTGCCTTATGGAAAGGGTATAAAGATGTAAGGACATGTCCTCCAAATTATAAGAACACATTTCTAGACTCCAAATGGTGCATGGAAGGGGTATAACCCTTATGAGAGTTACACCCCAAACCAAAGGGTGCCCTTAAGGCACCCTTCCATGTCTATATATAAGAGCATTCATGTTCATTCTAATGCATCCAAAAAATTCATAAAGTCTTGAGTCACATCCTTTTGTTTTGGAGTCATAGAGAGATTCCATCATTATCTTAGTTCAAGATCTTGTTAAGAAGTGCCCCTTGAACAAAAGGAATCCAAGAAATCCTGGGAGGACGTTAGCCACAAAATCCGTAGAGCACCGAGGCATAGCTAATAAGTTCTTAAAGACAGAGGAAACTCGACTTGGATTACAAATTTTCGTCATTTTCCAGGTTTTTCTTATTCTCTAAGGTTTAGACTTTATGGTGTAATATTGGCATATGATTTGATTTCATTATTGTTTTGATGCATGTTGATTTCGTTTAATAGCACTTAATTTCCCCAACATATACAAATTTATATTTTGTTATAAATACTATTGTGTTGGAGAGAAAAATCTCAACTACTCTGATCTCACGTCGGTCTTCAAGAGGTTGGACAATTGATCTGCCGAACTTCCCAAACTATTCTCGTCCTGACCCGAAATATCTGAGCTCATTCGCTTATTCCAGGAGATAAGATAAGACCAAACCGAGTTGTCGGTCTACTGTGGTTGTTGGTCTAATGGCGAAACTGTTCTCTCGGTTCTGATGTTGTCGGTCTCTGAAATTTGTGTCATGTTGTGTCCTCTGGTCGGCTGGTTCCGAGAAGGAAGTATTCGGATTCCTTGACTGTCCGAGAACTAACCAATACATCTTATCCTCCAAAAAATGGGAAATTCTATCTTTGCCCATGTCGAACTGTTCAAACATCTTAGCTGCAAAAATCCACTTCAATAATTTATTTTTTAAGCCAAAATATAATTACCCATGCCTTGCGTGTGCAGCTCATAACAGTTACTTATACAATGCATGTAAATCGCACTATCGTTCAGATGACAGCAAAGCATGTGATTGAAGATTCTCTGTCTCATGTGGAGGAATCTTGAGATTTTATCTGAAAAATCACGTGGCGACATTAAATGATTCCACATTTGTACATCACCTAATCAAAATTTGCAGCTAATGAATTTCTTTGTTTATTATTAAATTAAAAATCAGCGCATTTACTTGAGGACATTTCTATGGGAGATTTTTTAGTGACATATTTTGAAGAGAAATTAGAATGTACAACTATTTGAAATAGAATATTACTAGAATGTCATAAAAAATCCTAATATAATTACTATTTTTTTAACTTTTATACCTTCATTTAAAAGTAACATAGTTAATTCTTTGAATAACTATTTAATTTGAGGGGCATAAGATGTGGTGCATGGTAACTAATATCCATACACATAATTGAATGTGTATTTTTTTTTGCGACCCCCTCTTTACGAGGTCACTTGTCCGCTTTGGGTAATCTCGTGTTACTCTCATAATTTAATCTCTATAGAAAATCTCTCCCCCAAATGGAAGTGGTTGTCGACATGCACGACTCGAACTTATGTGATTGACATATATGAGTTTTGAGTACGATCATGGTACCATCAAGCTAATTTAGCCTGATGGTACCAAAGGTGGACTTGAAACTAATATATGGACTTCAAGATCCATGGTTAAGTCCCTACCAAATGCAAATTACCACTCAATATATTCTAAATATCTGGATTGCATAGTGTTGACTCATGCATGTCAATAACCACTTCTACGGACTTGGCCTGATAGTAGCACAATTGTACTCAAAACTCATTTATGTCAAGAGCATGAGTTCGAATCGCAACCTACGTAATTTTCTCACAAATAGCATGTAGGATTTACATAAAAATCCACTCAGCTCCCATGAGTGTCAGGATTTTAATTGCTCATACCCACAACCACTTCTATGTGAGAGAGACTTTCTACGGGGATAAAACTGTGATGGTAACATGAGATTAACTAAACTGAACAAATGACCTCGTAGAAGAGAGGATCGTAGAGAAACAAATATTCATTTATTTCGTTAGTTTGAAGAATTCAAGCTTTGTAACAATTTTGTGCATGAATAATGGTTTTTTTTATTTACTATTTATTGAGAAATCTGTTGTGCCCCCAATAGTTGTGGTTTGGTGGCAAATAGCTTAAGACTTGGTCGTCAGGTCATGAGTTCGAATTCAGGGAATGTATTTTTTGTAAGGGGTTTTACCTGCTCCGCTTAAGTCCGAGTCAGGTAGTTCGGCGGCGGGGTTTCCATCGTTTTCCAAAAAAAAGAATCTATTGTGACCTAGTCTCTAGTATGCACTTAGATTCGGTAATATGTGAAGTTTTTTATAAATTATAATTTACAATTAATGGATAATAATTTAAATGTAACTAAATTTTAACCGACGTATATTGCTATTAAAACACGTGTGGTAGATGATAATGAAAAACTTAACACTGCTCAACGTAGAAAATGATATATTTTTAACTTATAATATATTAAGAAGTCTATTTGACCTAGTCTCTAATCCGGACTTATATTCGGTATTGAATTGAGCTTTATACTAAGTTTTTTTTTTATAAATTATTATTGATAATTATTATATAATAATTTAATTATATTGAATTTTAACTGTGTATTGTTATATGAAAACACATGCATAAGAAAATTATGAAAAATTTAGCACAAGTAAAACCTGGATCCAAATTCTTCTAGTCTAGTAAATTTTATTTCCAAATTAGAGAAAAATACTCTGTGTGTATTGGTTACTCAATTTTGAAAGCATATTTATTAGTGAGGATTGAATAGTTGTCACTTGTCACCTACCAATTAAAGCGTTGCTAATTTGGAAACCTAATGAAATTGAGGCTTTGATAATGATCCCCACTTCATTTAAACCTATTTTAATAAATAAACTACGAAATAAATTAGTATTTTTGAAAATTATTATGTGATAATTATCAAATATAATTTTCATTTAATAAATAAATACTAAATACAAATTACTTTTTATTTTTTATTTTTAAAAATTACAACGAATTTGTATTATATAACTGCAAACTCTTGCAACTCGAAACACTGTGTGTGTGTGTTGCTTTCTTAAGCTACAACGACTACAAAGTGCAAAGTGGATGGACACATTTGATCTTCATGTCACTTTCTTGCAAACTAACAAAAAAAGAAGAAGGGTTGATTGTTTAAATTTGCCCCATTTTCGCTCCTGCTGAAGCTTAAACAAAAGAAAAGCTGGAGGGTCTTTTGTATCTATTTCTTCATCGAGGCAGTAAGAATTCAAGTTCCAGACATAATGATGACATCATCAATGGCTGATGATAATACCGGCGAGATGGTATCGCGAGAAATCAACCTGTTCGGGAAATACGAGATGGGGAAAATTATAGGCTGCGGCGGTTTCGCCAAGGTCTATCACGGCAGGAATGTGCGTACGGGACAGAGCGTGGCCATTAAAGTCGTTAGTAAAAAGAGAGTCGTTAGAGGCGGCTTGGTGGCGCACGTTAAGCGGGAGATCTCTATCATGCGCCGGATGCGCCACCCGAACATCGTGGAACTCTACGAAGTCCTGGCGACCAAAACCAAGATCTATTTCGTGATGGAGTTCGCGAAAGGCGGCGAGCTGTTCGCGAGGATTTCCGAGGGACGTTTCAGCGAGGATCTCAGCCGTCGGTACTTTCAGCAGCT
>SKCR01045890.1:0-46172 GCA_019454045.1 Zanthoxylum bungeanum
ATGTTATATCGTTTTATACCTAAAATACATTGAATCTGATGTTAGATGAGATTAATTTTCAATTTTCAATTTAGTATCATCACAAACTTACATCCATAGGGATTTAAAAATTATATAAGCAAATATATATGTTAGGAAACATAATCCATAATATATTTACATATTTGTCCTCTTAGGATCTAGCCAAACATGTATTACTAGTATTAGATTTATTTACAAACTAATTGAAATAAATCTAAGTTAACTACAACACAATTACATACATTTCTTCTTGTAGAGACACTCTTAATCAAATGTAATTGATTGCTCAACTCAATAAGCAAATGCTCTTATTTATAGTAGGGAAATCAAGTTACTATGTAATCACATGCATTGATTACTATGTAATCACATGTATTTGGATGCATAATGATTTTCTCTAACCCTTCCAAAAATGTTACCATCATGTGTGTACCATATGTTCCTCATTTAACATTTTACTAATTGTTTTTATTTAACAACTCTTATTGTTACTTAATTATTTAATTAACAACTCTTGTTGTTACTTAATAATTTCCACGATTATTACTAATTGTTGTTATTTAACAACTCTTAATAATTTCCAACATGAAATTATTACTAATTGTTGTTATTTAAGAACTCTTAATAATTTCAACATACAATTAGTAATTTCCAACATCTCCCACTCACACATGATGTGATCAACAATTCTTATTGTCTCTACAAGAATAATTCATACTTAGCAATTGTGTCGTGCGATCAGCATACTTCGAGAGCTCAATTGCTATACATCTGTTAGGAATATATAGCCGCTTGAAAAATGGATAGAATCATAATGTATGCAGTATCCTCAATCATTTATCACATTAAATCTCTCTCGATCTCTTTTCGAATGTAATATTTATTTTGTATTCACAATCATGTTTGATCACATAGAACAACATAATTGGTCGACCAGTGAATACAAGCTAATGTGATATAACTCATATAATGATCTTTCTCATTTCTCGAATCTCTCAACCTTGAATCAATTCGCTTTTCCAGAGATGTCATTTCGGATCGAATCTCTCATGATCCTTCAGTAACACTCCAAGATAGCGATCATCAAATCTAAGTTTTGAGAAACAGACAAGAGTCTAAAGGGTACAATGTGAGATTGAAATAATCTCAAGGGTCTCACACAATATCAAGACTGAGATATTTACTTGTATTACCCTCAATAATCGCAAATGTACACATGGTATGAAAACATGTGCTACGGTATTCTCTCATTTCCCATGGAGCGCATATCTCATAAAATATCGTACAGATTATAGTTCAGACAAACACAATGTCTAACTCATATCTGACATTAAGACAAGTAAGGTGAAACGAACTTATTCACCTTAGGTCATATCATAGAGAAAGTGACCTCATAACGACATTACTTAATTTTCAAGCTTGAGCTCTCTAAATTATCACTCAGATAATTAGCTTAAAAATTTGTCTCATCTCCCATTAACACAACGTAATTGAGGCGATTGCCCGTGTGAGAGGGCCAATCATTCACTTGTCCGACATACTTCTCATACGAACTAATAATATATTTGTTTAAACATGTATCAACATAATAACATGTAAGCATTGAACACAAATATCAATGAGTATTAACATTAGTAAACATTATTTGGGAAAAATACATATCATAATATGTAAGCACATTAACATCTACACAATCCCTGAGTTTTTACATGTCTAACAAAGTCATCTCTAGGAACAGGCTTGGTCAATGGATCTGCTACCATCTCTTGCGTAGAAACGTACTTCATGTTTACCTCTTCTCGTGCAACTATATCTTTCACAAAGTTATATTTGGTATCTATATGTTTCATTTTACAATGGAATTTTGGGTCTTTTGTGTAGGCTATCGCTGTTTCACTATCACAGTTAACTAATACTGGACCAGAAGCTTCATTTGACATACCCAAATGATCCAAGAACCTTTTCAACCACACAGCCTCTTGTACTGCTGATGAAAAGGCCACAAAATCAGCCTCCATTGTGGATAAGACTATATAGAATTGTTTCTTACTGCTCCATGAAATGGCACCATTGTTTAGCAAGAAAACAAAACCGGAGGTAAATTTTCTTTTATCTAAATCTCCTCCCCAGTCAGCATCAGTATTGCCTCTCAATTGCAGATCATTTCCTTGATAACACAATGAGTAATACGCTGTCCCTCTCAGCTACCTAAATATTCTTTTAACTGCTTTCCAATGTGCTAGTCTTGTATTGGATTGGTATCTACTTACCATTCCAACAGTGAAATAGATATCAGGTATTGTACACAACATTGCGTACATTAAACTTCCAACTGCATTTTTATAAGGAAATTTCTTCATTTGTTCCTTTTCCTGTGGAGTTTCAGGACACAATTTACGACTCAAAGCTTCAGTTTTCGTGATAGAAGTATCAATGGGTTTACAAGCCTGCATTTGGAAGCGTTCAAGAATTTTCTTTATGTATGACTCATGTGAAAGAGATAATAAATTCTTTGAACTATTTCTTGAGATCTTAACCCCAAGAATATATGTAGCTTCACCCATTTCTTTCATATCGAAGTTAGATGATAACCATTCTTTGATGTGTTTTACAAACTCCTTATCATTTACGACTATAAGTAGATCATCCACGTACAAAGATAAGATAATGAACTTATCTTTATCTCTCTTGGTGTACACACAATGATCCTCATCTATCATTGTGAAATCATTCGAAATGATTGTATTGTGGAATCGTATATATCATTGTCTAGACGATTGCTTGAGACAATATATAGACTTTAAAAGTCGACATACTTTCTCCTTTTCATTTTCTTTTATGAAACCTACTGGTTGTTCCATGTAGATTTCTTCATCAAGTTCTCCATTGAGAAAAACAGTCTTTACATCCATTTGATGTAATTCTAGATCCATACTTGCTACTATAGCCAGAATCAAGCGAATTGAGGTAAACCTTACAACATGTGAAAAAGTCTCTTCGTAGTCAATTCCTTCCTGTTGTGTATACCCTTTTGCTACAAGCCGTGCTTTATATCTTTCGATATTGCCATCAGCATTACGCTTTATTTTAAGAATCCATTTGTTCTTGATAGCTTTGCGTCCTTTGGGTAGATCAACCAATTTCCAAACTTGGTTGGACCTCTTTGACTCCATTTCGTCTTCCATTGCTTTCATCCATTTTTCCTTAGCATGACACTGAAGAGCCTCTTTTATGTGTTTTAGGTTCTTCATCCTCTTAAGGTAGAATCATAAAGGTTTCTCCTTCGATATCAAAACGACGTCGAGGAATGCCTATACGATTACTACGTCGCAATTGAGATTCTAGTGGTGGAACTAATTCCTCACTTTCCATATTATTCTCATTTGGATCGTGCACATTGCTCCCACTTGGATTATTTACATCACTCTCACTCGGATCACGTAAATGAGAATCGTGTGAAACTAATTCATCATTTTCAGATTCATGTGAAATAGATTCATCATGTTTCTCAAATTTCTCTCATCACTCCCACTTGAATTAGGTAAACCTGAGTGTTCACCAATCATGTGATCCTGAGTTTCATATAGAGATAAATCTTGATCTATCTCTCCCTGCTTAGGAAAATCATTTTCTAAAAATGTGATATCTCGTGATTCAAATTCTGTCACGCCTCCACTTTCATGTTCACCTATGCAAACATACCATTTTGATTGTTCAGAATATCTTATAAAGATACATTTTTTCCTCTTGGGCCTAACTTTCCATGTTCGTGAGAACGAACATGTACATAGACCGCACAATCCCAAGGTTTTAGAAAGTGAATATCTGGTTTGCGACCTGTCCATAACTCATATGGTGTGGTGGCAACAGATTTTGATGGTACTCGATTAAGTACATATGTGGCAGTTAATAATGCATCACCCCAATAGGTTATAGGAAAATTTACTTGTGCCATCATAAACCTAACCATTTCAAGAAGAGTTTCTATTTCTTCTTTCTGCAACACCATTTTGTTGAGGAGTAGCAGGAGTAGTCAACCGACGACTAATTCCTTTTTCATCACATAATTCTATGAACTGATCAGATAAGTACTCACGACCACGGTCAGTGCGTAGCGCTTTAATTTTCCTGTCTAATTGATTTTCTGTTAAATTCATAAATTTCTTAAAACATTTTAATGCTTCAGATTTATGAGCAATCAAATAGACATAACTAAAGCGTGTAAAATCATCTATGAATGTGATGAAATAAGATGCTACATGCCTTACTCTGACATTCATTGGACCACAGATATCTGAATGAATTAATTGTAATGGATACTCTACTCTAGTCCCTTTTCCAAATGATTTTCTCGTAATTTTTACAGCCAAACAATATTCACAGGTTGACAATTCTACCTTCTCAATATTTCCCAGAAAGTTTTTTTTGGCTAATCTGTTCATTCTTTGCTAGCCAATGTAGCCAAGTCTAGCATGCCACACAATTACATCACTATCATCACTGACAGATGAAGTAACAAACGAAAAACTGGAATTGTGATTAAAATATTCAACATTTAATACAATAAAACCATCCAGAAAATAACCAGAACCATAGTGTATTGTACCTAAGTACAAATCAACACCAAATTTATGGAAGTTCAAATTGAAACCTAAATTAACCAAAACCAACACAAACTAAATTTCGACGAATTTGTAGAGCAAACAATACATCATGTAGTAATAAAGTTTTTCCACCATGTTTGACTAACTTGCATGTTCCTATTCCTTTGAATTCAACCCGTGAGTTGTTGCCAACATATATCCACTTCACCCCAGATGAAATTCGTCAAAATTCCACGAAGGCATCTTTATCATTCACTACATGGTCTGTGGCTCCTGAGTCTACAGTCCACAAATGATTAGATTCAGTTAGAAAGATTGAACTTGAAACACATATTTCATTTAAATATGCACGAAAGGTATTCACCTTTTTAGGCTCAGTACAGTCACGAGCAAAATGACATTTCTTACCACAGTTAAAACATTTAACCTTTGCCATGTTTTTCTTTTTGGTATGACATTTTTCTTTCCCATGTAGATTAGTTTTCTGTTTCTTTTCTGGCTTGGGAGAATTTTGTTCTTTTCCGAACTAGAACCCACCACCATGAAATTTTCTTTTCTTCTTGAAACCCCCAGGTTTGATAGTTTCTGTCATATACACTTCAGTATTTGACTTAGCGGCCGCGAGTCGGTCGCTTTCTAATTCAAGATGACATTTAGCATCATCAAAGGTTTTGATGCTCTCATTGTGGGTCAAATGCATCTTCATATGCTCCCAGCTATTTGGAAGAGAGCGAATGACCGCTTGGACTTTCTGTTCATCTGTAAGAACATGTCCAACATCTGCCAGTTCAGTAATCATGTTTGACATTTGCCTCAAGTGTTTTGACATAGTAAACTAAGGGCGTTTCTTGTATGTGTCAAACTTGATTGTCAATGACCTGAGTTTGGTTATTGATGTACTACCAAACTTTTCAGCTAGTGTGGACCACATGTCTTTAGTCATGTCATATTTTCTGAACTATTTCATTAGGTCATTATCCATACTGCTTAGCAACGTAATGCAGGCAATGAAATTCTTTTTCATCCATGCTCATTTTCAGGGTTTCAAGAACCTCTTGTTCTTCTCGCACATATTGGATTTTCATGCTCCAAATTTCATAATTATCGTCATTCAGTTTCTCACCCTTTTTGAGTTCAGCGATAATGTTCTTTGTGGCGGAAGCCATTAAAAAACACAAAGTTTCTACAGACATTCATGCACAATTGTTAATACTTTTTTCTTATTTTATCATGAAAGGAATTATGTTTAATAAAAAATTTCAATGGAGTTAGAGTCAAAAGGCCACTATGTGTCCAATCATCATCCAATTACCCAATGTAAAATTATTATCAACATAATCAATCATGTAAAATCATTTTCTAAAAATTACATAAATTTTTGGAATATTTAATCATGCGATAATTAATGTACATGACACTCATTGATTTAATTACATAAATTAAATTCAACATAAAACATCCATACATATAAATACAATATTTACATGCCGTGAAATAATTACACACATAAACATTA
This sequence comes from Zanthoxylum bungeanum, assembly GCA_019454045.1. Lineage (NCBI taxonomy): Eukaryota > Viridiplantae > Streptophyta > Magnoliopsida > Sapindales > Rutaceae > Zanthoxylum > Zanthoxylum bungeanum. The sequence goes on from SKCR01045890.1 coordinate 6,142, forward strand.
ACATAGTTTTGTCATGCAAAAAACTAATATCTAACACTTAGAACTTTTCCGGTTATAGAGTTCCAACGAATAAATGTCTTAGGATAAAAATCCTTAAATTCTTGTGGTAACTCGTAATTGATCTTGGATAACCATGGGAAACCTATAGCAAATTTCGGATCCTTGCAACGTTTCCGGGACATCAAAGGAAAAATGGTATTATTTGCCTTATATTGGAGATATACAATCGCTAACCTCAATGACTATGTTATACTGAACACATAGTTCTTCTGTATGAGTTACTAATTTCCAAATATCAGTAAGTCATTTTTGCCATATTTTCGGGAGAGTATTTCGTAGATCTTATACTGTCAGCCGACTTGTCGGTTGAAATATTGTGGACGACATGTCGTCCTTCTCGGTGTTATGAGTACGACTTGTCGTACATTTTTTCGGATGACATGTCGTCTGTAAAGAAAGCACACGTACGACTTGTCTTACAGATTCTGGACGACTTGTCTTCCTCTTCTCTAAATAGCGGATGACATGTAATACATATATTCTGGGAGTGTTTTTCTGGGTTAAGACAGATTCGTCTAGCCAACTTCTAGAGTCCAAATCTTTCTCAATTTTAATCTAAATTAAGCAAATGATATACCAAATTGAAGATCTCATGACCTAGTTTTCAAAATATATTTGAACATGCGATTATCAGTTTTATACAGAGAGTTATTATAGCCCAAAGTTGGAAGAAAATTATTTTTGTAAAAACAAAAAACGGAAGCATTTTCTTAATTATTCATGCATGTTCATGCAATTTTTGTGTAATCTAACTAGAATACATGCATTTAAGCTCTGATACCAATGTTAGGAAACATAATCCCTAATATATTTACATATTTTTCCACTTAGGATCTAACCAAACATGTATTACTAGTCCTAGATTTATTTACAAACTAATTGAATTAAATCTAAGTTAACCACAACACAATTGCATACATTTCTTCTTGTAGAGACACTCTTAATCAAACTTAATTGATTGCTTAACTCAATAAGCAAATGCTCTTATTTATATGAGGGAAATCAAGTTACTATGTAATCACATGTATTTGGATGCATAATGATTTTCTCTAACTCTTCCAAAAATGTTACCATCATGGGTGTACCATATGTTCCCCATTTAACATTTTACTAATTGTTATTATTTAACAACTCTTGTTGTTACTTAATTATTTAATTAACAACTCTTGTTGTTACTTAATAATTTCCAAGATTATTACTAATTATTGTTATTTAACAACTCTTAATAATTTCAACATACAATTAGTAATTTCCAACAATATACCTTGAAAAAATATTAAATAAGTAACTAACATATAAAGTTTTAGGGTTTCAGGTTAATCACAAGAAAATTTTTCCCCTTAATCTCTAGGGTTACGAATCAATTACTAGCTAATTGGTAATTGTATTTTAAAAAATGCCCCCTAGAAAACTAACTTCTTATCATGTCAATCATATGTTGTGTAACAACATAATCATTTGTCGACTTTCATTCTTTGTTTCCTGAATTACAAAAATATTTATTGATTCATTTTTTGAAACGTAAAGACGGTTGAGGATGGATAAACTCTATCTTTAATTTAATTCGATTACAATTTCATCAATTATCATCACAAAATTTTATAAATCAAACTTGGAAACAATTACACAAGGGGGAAAAAGAAATCTTGTACGAATGACAAAAATATTTACCAAACTCGTAGTATTATTATTTGGCCGGTGCCGGAATGAAACAAAACCTTATGAATATTATTATCATAATGTATTTTAAATTGGCAGCAGAAAATGGACGAACGAGGTTTAGTGAGATCATTATAAATAAAAACAAATGGGAAGTAAGTACAGCTGATGTTGAGAGGCCGTACAACAATGACTAAAATGTGATCTTTTGAAAAGACCCAACTGAGATATTCGTTTAATTTTTAGTTTCATTTAATATATTATAACTAATGGTTTTTAAATTATTACACCCATTTGGAATCTCTCTCGCCTCTCGGAATAATCCAAGCTTTTTCAAATAGTCAATGACCGATATTTTATCCAAAAAAATAAAAAATTGGCCGATATATTATATATTTTGGGGCTAATTTCCCTTAGGTCCTTACTTTTTTAATAATTATTTATTAAGTCTTTATTTTTTTTTTCATAATTACTTATTAGGTCTTTGTTATTTAGAGTTGGTAAAAAATCTTTCGTCATGAAAAATTGAACCGAATAAAAATTTTAGTTACGATTCATGATATTTTTTTGTCTTGACTGGACATGACGTCTCGATTGTCATGTTTATACTATTTTAACAATAACAATACAAATTGTAATTGCGATCTTTTATTTGTTGAATAACAAGATTTGATGGGTAATTATGAGAAAATTAAGGAGTTGATGGGCAATTATGAAAAATTAAAGACCTAATGAATAATTATGAAAAAATATAGAGACGCAAAAGTCATCTTCCTATTTTTTAATACAATTATTTTTATATTGCTACAACTTGATAGGATATGACAGTTGGCCCGACAATTAACAAACCTAATGCATGTAAATTGTTGTGCTTTTAATTAATTGAACTAATGAATAGCCCTCTTTCGTGGCAAAAAAATTGGGTTCTTTGACTTTGGAAATATATATATTTTTTTATATATTTTGTGTTTATTTTCTATTTTATACGACTCCCACATGAAATCATATTGAAATTTTTTCCGATTCCAAAATGTGACATGAAGTCATTTCCCCATCTAATATAAGGACACGTATTTATTATTATGTATAAATATTTTCTCTCTGTATTTTCTTGTTTGACATTTTCTCGTCTCTCTTCATAAATATTTTTAATGAGACTCCCACATGAGCACTTCTCTTTAATTGTTTTTTTGGTTTTTTTTTTTATAATTTTCCACGTAACTTCCACATGGGGTTACTTTGTTTTTTTGTTTTTTTTTTTTTTTATATTTCTTCTCGTTTATGCCCCTATCTCTCGTCATTTGACTTCCCCATGATGAATTCATAAAATGATTTCATTTCCTTTCTATTTTATGTACTTTCCTCTTTTCATTTTTTACAATTGATTGTACGAATTTCATAACATCATGGTTTTGTTAGAAATATGTATTGAAAACCCTAGCTACATTGTCAAAAGAGATTGAAAAAGATAGTAGAGATGAAGATCTATATGCATATATATATTTGATCAGGGACAATATTCAATCAACGGTCTTATCATACTAAATGGAGGATTTTAGAGCCGGCCTGATTTGATTTAAATTTTGGAAAGAACTATCGATAAAAAGAACTATCGATAAAAAATTTAAAAAAAAAATACAAAAAATCATATTATGTATACTTAAAAATCGAAATTTCTCTAGATTTTGATCAAATTTTAGGCCATGTATCGACTATTAACAGAACCATCTCTTGGGTGTTTAAACACTCTTATTGTTAAATTCAAATATTAGAATCGAGGTTGCCAAAAAAAAAAGAGAGCACAATTTACACATTGGAGCGTTTCAAAAGATAATAAAATAGCAAGCTACATATTGCCTTGCTTTATCGGTTAATCAGTCTACACGCATTTACTTTGAGTAAATTTGCCTCTAGTCCTTAAGAGTGGAGCCTAATTATTCAGTTAATTAGTTCTTATATGTTTAAATTTAAAACATTATTATAATAATACTTCTATCTTTGTTGAATTTAATTTTCTAGGGACAAAATAGTATTTTTATCTAGTATAACCTAAAATTTAAACATGTAATAGTTAAAAAAATTAGAGAATAATGAAGTAGATTTTAACGGACATGGATATACAATTGAACCTTTTGAGTAATTTCTAAAAAATATAGAGACTAATTGTATAATTGGTTCAGAATATTGGGGACTAAAATAGAGCATTTCATCCATTTACTTCTAATTCTTTTTCTTGGTTGCTCTATTACACATATTGACATCTTTTACTGGCGTGCTATATATACGCAGTACTGCTTGTTATTGTTTTTGGTAAATATTTGTCACTGTGGCGTGAAAGTCAATTAAGATAATGAGCGTAATTCTCTTCATTTTTGATAAAATTAATCGAAACACAATAAAAAAAATAAGGTCTTTAGCGTCGAAAAATATGGACGCTGAAGTACAAAATTTCGACGCTAAAACGTTGACGAGAAAGATAATTAGTGTCGAAATAAAAAATTTCGACGCTAAAGTATAACATTTTGCGTCAAAAATAATTTGACGATAAATTATAATTTTCGACGCTAAAACACATATTTGGCGACGAATATTTTCGACGCCAAAGGGTTGACCTTTAGCGTCGAATATATTTCGACGCTATAGGGTATAAGAAAATTATTATTACAAATTAAATTCAAACCAATTTCATTACAAAATTAATTAAATTTGTTATAACAAATTATTATGATTTTGTTATTAATAATTTATAATAATGATATTTTTATTGATATAAAAATAAAATTATAAAATTTATCACAAAAAGTAATAAATAATAAAAAAAAAATGATAAAATATAATTTTCTATATTTTTTCTCTCTCTTCACTTTCATATTTTTCATCTTCATTTTCATTTATTTTCATTTTTCTTTCTTCACTATCTTCATTTTCACTATTTCTTCATCTTCATATTCCCCTATAAAAAAATTAAAATAAAAAATAGATGTTAATAGAAAATATAAAAAATCAAACACACTTAAAGGAAAAAAAAATAGAGAGGAAATAAGAGTATGAGAGAAAGAAAGTGAGAATATGAGAAATGAAAGAGCAAATGAATTTATAGGAAAAAAATAACCTTTAGCGATGAAATAGGCTTTCGTCGCTAAATGTCCTAAAAAAGCGGGAATTATTTCCGCCAAAATTTTGATCTTTAGCGTCGAAATTTTTGACTTTTAGCATCGAAAATTCGTCGCTAAATGTCAAAAATTTAAATCTAATTGTATTAGGGAAAAAATTCAAAATTTAGAAAGCGAGAATTCGAAAAATTTAAATTTACCCTTTAGCGTCGAAATATTTGATTTTTAACTTCAAAAATTTGTCGCTAAATGTCAAAAATTTACATATATTTTTATTAGGCGATAAATTCAAATTTTAGAAGGTAGGAATTCAAAATATTTAAATTTACCTTTTAGCGTCGAAATTAAAATTCGACGCTAAAGGGCCATCCCTTTAGCATCTAAATAGTTTTTGGACGCTAAAGGGTCAACCCTTTAGCGTCTAAATAGAATTTCGACGCTAAAGGTGCAACCTTTTAGCGTCGAATCGAATTTCACACGTTAAATGGTAGAACCTTTAGCGTCGAACAACTATTTCGATGCTAAAGATGCAACCTTTTAGCGTCGAATCAAATTTCGACGCTAAAGGATTGACCTTTTAGCATCCAAATAGATTTTCGACGCTAAATGGTTACCTTTTAGCGTCGAAAAATATTTGGACGCTAAAAATTTGGACGTTAAAGACCTATTTTCTTGTAGTGAAATCATTATGATATTTAAAAATTAAACAAAATCCTCATGTTTTTCAAAAATACTCTCTCCCAGTAAAGTTATCAGGTATGACTGGCAGAAAATCCCAAATTCTGATCGGGATTTTGACCCATTCGGTTCGATATTTGAGATGATTTTTTGTACCGAATGAAAATTTTGGTTGGGATTTGGGACAACATGTCATCCCGAATAAAAAATAGGGTCGGGATTCGGGAGGATTTTTGTATCCCAAATCTCGATCGAGATTCAGGATCCCGTACCATTCTTTCCGGGATTCGGGATGATTTTTCGTTCCATTTAAAATACCAATCAAGATTCAAGATGATTTCTTCATCCCGAATAGTAATCAGGACGAGATGAGATGTGACTCGGTAGGGACGGGACCGTCCATATTATCAAGGGATTTTGTTACGACGACATGATGAATTTGTTTAGTTTTTAAATATCACGAGAACTTCAACTAATTTTATCAAACATCAGAAGTTATGCTCATTTTCCATTTTGTCACAATTGCTTGAAATAAATAATTAAAAAAAAAGTGTATAATATATCTTCTATTTTTGTTATAATTATTATTTAAAAGTTATATATATCTACCGAATATTATCGATTTTTATTACATAATTATTATTTGTATTTCATCGCTGTGGTGGCTACAACACCACAATACCAAATGGACTATGGACCCTCGTCAGTTGAAGATAAGTGACATATCAATTTCCGTTTAGAAGAGTTGCAGTTCGGTTAACCTTAAAAGATAGGATAATTTCAAAAGATAATTGGGTAAAAGAAATTTAGACTGAAATTCATCTTTAAATCTCCTTGTATCGTTACCTTAATATAAAAAATTTTACCAAAATTTGCATTTTAAGTCAAGTTTAACAAGTCTTTACATTCCTATATTTTTTTAAAAAAAAAAAAAGTCTTTACATTACTCAATCAAACTTTCACCAAAATAAAATTTTATACTATTAAGTAACAAGAATTGAACTTTTTACATGTATTGATGATTTATGAAGTGTAATCATTCAAACATAGGGTCTCGGCTCAACGGCTAATCAACTTAGGCGGTTGTCCAAGGTCATACTTTATATAAAAGAATCCATAAAATTTTGTGTTATTATATTTAATTATATTAATAATATTGATATTTTGTTGATATCAAAATGAAAGATAATTTCTTTTCTAATACGTGATTTAATAGTAGTTTTAAAAAAATTATTAAAATTAGTAAATGACTATATTTTAAAATACTATTACCTTAGTTGTTATCACTTATAAGCAAACTATTTAATTATTATCAATTTCTAAAATAATATTTAATTGAACTTATATAGACACCTTCATAATAGTCTTTGGTTTCTTTCACCTTATACTCCTATGAACGTTTAGCTATGAAATCAAATTAACAAGATAAAGACAAACAAAGTCATAGAGAATACATTATAGATAAATGTTCTTTAAGGCCGTGTTTGATAAAGAATATTGTACTGAGAGTATAAGTTAGTTTATAAAATATGAAATAAAAATTAGAATATAAGCTAGTATTGGAAAATAATATTATGTTGTGAAATTATAATTTTGTGAAGGTATAATATAACTTATAAACTATAATCACTACAAAAATTATACCCTTTAGCGTCGAAATAAATCGACGCCAAAATCTATATTTTCGACGGCAAATATAATTAGCGTCGAAATAATTAGACGCAAAACGTGGACGCCGAAATGTCGACGAGAATAACTTTTAGCGTCGAAATAAATAAATGCGACGCTAAAAACTATATTTTGCGTCCAATTTATTTCGACGCTAAATTAAATTTTCTGACGCTATAGGTTCAATTTGGCGACGAAATAATTCGACGCTAAAAGTTAAACTTTTAGCGTCGACACCTTTCGACGCTAGAGTATATTAAAAAAGTAATATATGTATACTTACAGCGGCGATTTTTTTGTAACTATTAGCGTCGAAAGTTTCGACGCCAAAAGTCAAACTTTTAGCGTCGACTGTTTCGACGACAATAGTTAAAAAAATTTGTTTTTTTAAAAAAATTATTAATTTACTTCTTTTTGGTCTAAAATAATTAATTTAATTGAAAAAAAATTCTGATTAATAACAAAATTACGAAATATTATAATAATTATTATATTGAATTTTTTTTTAGAAAAAAAACATATTATATTAAAACTATTTGTTCAAAATGTTTAAACAAAACCAAATATAAAATTTATTGCTGCTGTGATGAGGGAACGCTCGAGCCTGATGCACCCTGACTGATTGAGGCCTCCAACATCTGACGGAAATGGAGCATTTGCTGTTCTAACTGGTCCATCTTCTTCTCGTGGTCCAGCTTGACCTGTTGTAGCTCGTCCTTAGTCTGCTTCAGCTCGTCTCGGGTGGTGGCTAACTCGTTTCGAAGAGAGGCATTTTCCGAATTAACAGTATTGCGTCCAGATGATGTCGGCTTCTTACGAGTGCCAAGGCCAACGTTGTAAGCTGTCTGATTCTTGAAAACCAATTACGACAACTGCTCATCTGGTATCGAGTCGGACCCTGTCTTCTGAGTTTGATGTTGAAGTTCCATCATTTCGTTCTGTTTCAAAAAATAAGTTAATATTAGAATTTTGAGAAAAAAAAACTTAACATATATAATATTAATTATTTTATTTTAAAAACTGAAACTTACATAGCAGCGTTCGACTTCTTCATTTATCCATTTGTTTCTCTCATTGTAATGCGTCACACGGAAAAATTCTGGAAATGATTGCACCTCACCTGTGCTACTCTGTTATAAACAGAAAATAAATTCAATATTATTCCACATTAGTAAAAACAATGAACTGTTTTACGTTAGGATATATTTCACTCAGAATGTTCGGCACGATGTTGGATAAATGGCTTCGAACCTCCACGGTGGTTAAAACGCAAGTGATTTCGATTTTCCGCATTTGCGTGACATTTATCCTGCATTTACCAACACTGTAAGCATCGAAAACAAAGACAATTATAAATTTCCGTTTATTTCAAAATTTACCTCGTGTTTTTTGCTAGACCAAAGCTCACATAAGAATGTCCAGTCTTGCTCCTCTATAAATCAGGCTTGTGTTGTTGAGCATCTAAAGGTCCATGTTCGTCGAATATTGGTTTTAGGACTTTTGTCCTATAATCTTTATAACTTTTCCCCATGTGGTAGTCATATATTGTTGGACATTCACTTTGGTCAGATCGAAGTCGAACCACTCCTACATGAATATCAACTAGTAAAATAAGTATAAAATAAAAATTTAACTAACAAACAATATTGAAAACTTAATACCGTACGGAAACTCACAAGTAGCGAAGAAATAGCTGGTTGATTTTCGTCTCCCACGGTATCTTTCTTCAAGAAACGTAGTTTTGGGGAGCTTCAAATCGAGCTGTAGCTCCTATGGCTGTAGTAAACACTGAATTATGTTGTCCGACTTGACTGTGTCCATCATCTGATATCTCAATCCGGATACGGCCGTGAGCCTTAACGTACTTAGCCAACCCCAGACCACGGGTGCGTCCTCGACCCTTCGCTGTACTGGACTTACTTGTGCTAGCAGAGACTCCACCAGGGCCAGTTGTCTTTGCTGATGTAGATGGAGTCGCATTAGCCCGTCTGCGATTGCCCGGTGCCATCTGCAAAAACCCACAAAGTTTAATGTTCTCGGCCTTGGCCTTCCCTCTCTCGCTCACCTAAATCTATCTCACATACAAGAATCACAAACAAAAATATACAAAGCTATAACTCACATAGCCACAAGCAAACAACGCCAAATTTCCCTCGCTCGGCCAATTCAATAATAATTCACAAATCACGTCAAAATCCTACGAACCAACCACTCACACCATCATCACACAAACGACCACCACACGCAGATTCACCACAAGCCAAATCCAGAGAGAAAGAGGGCGTCCAGATAGCAGCAATTTGCTGCTGTTCTCTCTGGACGCCCTCTTTCTCACTGGCTTTCCCTCTCTCGCTCACCTAAATCTCTCTCACATACAAGAATCACAACAAAAATATACAAAGCTCTCACTCACATAGCCACAAGCAAAAAACTCCAAATTTCCCTCGCTCGACCAATTCAACAATAATTCACAAATCATGTCAAAATCCCACGAACCACCACTTACGACGCCATCATCACAAACGACCACCATACGCAGATTCACCACAAGCCAAAGACACAAACCCAACTCAAACCCTAACTCACTCACTCAAACTAAAGCAAAATAACCCTCCACCCATTTTTTCCACAACCCTCACCACCAAACTCTCTCCCATCAACACAAACCAAGACAAAACAAACCAACCTCAACGCAACCCTAACTATTTTTTTCAATTCATCCATCATCAGAGAAATGAATCCAAATAAAACCAATCTCAAAAAATCAAAACATCACACTTAACACCATCACTCATTTATCAAGAAAATAAAAACCATCATCATCAGATCAATCCAATGTAAAGAATAATTCAAATAACATTTACCTTCAAATTCGATGAATTTGATGAAGAATAGAGTGTTGGAGCCGAGAGAGGGAATCCTACAGTGAGAGCAGTTTTGGTCGTCTGAGCCGAGAAAGAAAGAAGACACTGGTTGAGGGATTTAATGGACATTTCGCGTCGAACTTATTCGACGCTAAAAGTAAATAATTTCGACGCTAAAAATTTGGTGGTTTATTAAAAATTAGGGTTATTTTTTTCAGGAAATTTAATTTTTTTTATTTAGCGTCGAAAATATAACATCGGCGCTAAATGTTTAACATTTAGCGTCGATTATAATTTTCGACGCTAAATGTATAATATTTAGTGTCGAAACAGAAAAGTTGACACTAAATTTCTATCATTTAGCGTCGATTTTTGTTTTCGACGCAAAAAAATATATATATTAAAGTTACGTCAAATAAAAAATATATTTATTAACGTCGAAAATTATTTCGACTCTAAATTTTATACATTTAGCGTCGACATTTCTAATTCGACGCTAAATTTTATACATTTAGCGTCGACATTTCTAATTCGACGATAAATTACTACCATTAAAAATAATAATAACATTAATATGATAATTATACTATTAATAATTACGACAATCTTTCAACCATATTTTAAATTAATTCAAAATAAGCATCATACATTATAATAATAAAAATTATTCATCAATCACATCATACACTAACTTCATTAATCACTATTATCTTCGGTATTTGAGGATTCGTGACTGGAATCGAAATCATCTTCAGTGTCAAATTCTTCTTCACTTGCTACTTCCACGCTAACTTCAGAATGAGGAATTATCTCAACGTCTGTACTATCTCGTGTTAATGTGATATTTTAGGAACGGTAACAGTTGGTCCATAAAATATATGTTCAGAAACTTCAAAGTTGCCGGAGACTTCTTGTGTTTCATTTGATATGTCAACTCTATCTTTCTCCTGCGTGTCCCAAATGCCCATATGTTGTAACTTTTCTACCACCATCCATCCAGTTCCTAACTTTGGATCAGATATATATATCACTGAACGTGCTTGGGTACAAAAAATGTATGGATCATTCTTGTACCAAAAACGTTGAACATTAATTGACGTTAGATGATTACTAACTTGAATTCTCCTCTTTCTGGCATTTGTGTCAAACCACTTACATTCGAATAGCACAATATGTCGTCTGGGTCGGTATATCAACTCAATGACCGATTGGAACACTCCGTAGAAATCAATAAGATCTGAGCTGTGTTCTCCTTGGACTACAATTCCATAATTCTGAGTCACATGAGTAATATCTCGCTGTTCGGTATGAAATCTAACTCCGTTGACAATGCATCCACTGTATTCATAAGTCTGCTTTTGAGGCCCATAAGCCAAAGAAACCAACGAGGATGACGAGTCCAATTGACCATTTTTCACTTGGTTGTTAATCTAACAATGAGAGAAATAGATGTGTTAATATAACAAACTGAAATATTTAATGTTAGGATAAAAATAAATATAAAATGTTAGGCCTTACAGTTGTCTCAAACCATTTAGGAAATTCTTTTTTGTTTGTTTCATCAACGTTATGGTCACCACCACATTGTAGCATTGTTAGATGTTGCCTACAAAAAATGAGTTAGGTTAATGTATGGAAAAAATACTATGGTTATGCACCAGAAAAACTTACGTTAAATACGGTTGCACTTCATCACAATTACTCAATATAAACCAATGCGCACGTTGAACTTCCTGAAAGGTTAGTAATTTGACACCTACTGCTCCAAATGGTCAGCAATTTTGACGGAACACTGTGATATCATGCGAATTACTTGCATCTCCATCATAGTTTCGTGGCCGACGATTAAAATGAGTTTCAATATTCTGCATGTACATCGAACAAAATGTTATTGCTTCACTTATTACAACAGCTTCAGCTATTGACCCTTCAGGGCGCGTCTTGTTTTTCACATATTGTTTGTAATCTCCCAAAGCCCTGCAGATATGACAACAAGTTTGCATTAATACTAAATTCAATGCAGAGTAAAAATTTAAGAATGTAATATTTAAAACTATATATATATAGTGTTGGGGTTGGTGCTCAGAGCGTCAATCCGGACCGTATTTATGTCTGATTCATGAATATGAACAATCTCATTTTCCATAATATTACTTATTTATGGTTGCACCTCTTATTTTTATATACGTATTCGATCTGATTACGATTAGATTGAAACTAAATGTGGTTTAGTGATATGTATATATTAGACAAAGGCCCGATAATATATAATGCAGTACACAATTACAAAGATAGTTTGTAATTGACATTGGGAAGTGTCACTGCTAAATGTATATTATCAAATACAGTTCCTGGTCAAGATTCACTAACACGGGTCGGTTAGTCAAATCTGTTGAGACCAGTACATGTCGTATATCGAGACTTGGTCCGATGGTTTATCCCAATGAACCATGAGTCTAGGGAGACTCGTATAGACGTGTAGGTGTTTATAGTGGATAAACACTGAATGACTCACCGAAGATTCTTAATGGATGATACACCAACGTCAATAAGAATCTTGTCGGTTTGAGTAGCACTTGTGATTCTTAGACTTGAGATGCCACTGTGGGCACATGAGACATCTTATGGCAGTCACGTCACCGATCTATTAAGATCAGACCTCCGCCTGTTCCTTGGATGTAGATAGATCCTCAGGGTGTCCTGTGTGTGTCAATATAGGATCCGTCAGTTCTGTGTATCAGAGCATAGGTAGTCCATATTATTAGCAATCAGATAAAAACCATGGGCCCATGGTGCAATTTAGAAGTTAGTTCTAAATGTTCTTTTAGAGATTGCTAATAGAATAGTCGACTGGATAATCCCTATAGAGATTTGACATTTACATCTATATCTCTGGGATTTATCCGGATACATGTGACGGAGGAATTATACATTTGCCATGACCTCGACCTGTATGATTCAGCTAGTTATCCGTGATCGTCATAATTTACGGGTGGATAATTATGGACACGAAATTAGATTTCGTGACGGATATGCCTGAATCTAGAGAGTTTCAATAATGAAATATACTCGTAGAGCACTAGGGCAACAATTATAAATGATATTGATTATTTATAAAGTCGTTTAAAGGTTAAACGCAAAATAAATGTGAAAGGACCCGATAGTCATTTCCTTAATTTTTGTGTATTTGTATTTAATACTTGATTAATTCAAATACACATTAATTAATTGTCAAATTGAGATATTTGACTAATATCATAAATGAATATATCTATTTGATATTTAATGTAAATATTATACATATATTTAAATATTTATAATTAATTACTTATTTAATTGTTAAATGATTAAATTAATTACAATATAAATATCTTAAGGTTTAGATATTTGTTTTAATGACTTAGTTGCCATTGTTGACTTGTTAAAAATTATCATTAAAGTGTAATGATCATTTATCAAACTTGGCTTAATGAAATTCAAATGAAATTGAAATTAATATATCTTGTTTTTTTTGCTATAGCCAAATTCGGCCAAGGTGATTTTGGTAGCATTATATATTGTTTTGTTTCATTTAGGGTTTGGATAACCTAATACACTTTATAAAAACTCCATTAAAACAAAACAAAGAAGGTTAGAGAGAAAAGAAAGAAAATCAAAGAAAAGCTTGGAATTTAGTAAGTATTTCCAACCTTCCATTAGAGAGTAATTTGTTCCTCTTGTTGTGGGCAACATCTTGTGATGTTCTTAAGTTTTTCTATTCTTTATTCTTTTACTTTTGATGGATTAAAGTTTGATTTAAGGTGTAGGGGTTTTTAGGGGCAGAATCCGGTAACGCAGCGGAAGCGGCAGAAGATCGTATCTTCCGATTTTCAAAATATTTTCTCGGATTAATTAAATAAACACATTTATTTAATTATCAATAATCAAATTATGAAAAAAATTCAAATGAATCATATTCAAGTGAATTTACCGAAATGCCCTTACATTGGTATTTTGTCCATTTTAGTCCGAAATTGATCAAATCAATTTTGAATGATTCTAAATCATTTCTAAGATGAACTTAGCATGTTCAAAACATCAAACACCAAAACAATCAAAATCCCCAAATATCAACTCTTGGCCGAATGCTCCATTTGGTGGGCAATTTGTGCACTTTGTCATTTCATGCATCAAAACACATCAAGATGTAATCCAATGAACATGAAACTTTATATGCATCATATAAACATCCAAATACAACATATATGAAAATCCCCAAATTTGGAATTGGTCATGAACCCTAAATTTTCAATTTCATCAAATTGGACAAATTAGACCAAATTGGTTAAATCCAACACTTCAATCATGTTTCTTCCCCATCCAATAAAAGTCTCAACACAATGAAACAACTAAAGATCAAATCTAGGTCATCTAAGAGTGGGTCAACAACTCTAGATAGCAACATGTTTTCCAAAACCTTAAAAGAAAGCTTATAACTACAATAGTCACAACCTTCCTTCATCATACATGCTCAACACTTCCATCAAAACTTCCAACACAAAACAAGGAATAAAGAAAGAACAAACCTAAGAACATCATATGTTAAAGCCTAGATCCTAAGGAACATTTTCCTTTCTAATAGCAAGTTGGAAAAACTCACTAAAATCCAAGCTTTCTTTGATTTCTTCTTTCTTTCTCACAAGCTTCCTTTGCTTCCATTAATGGAGTTTTTTCTTTTAAAGTGTATTAGGTTAACAATGAAATGAAATGAAAAACAATATATACTTGTATCAAAGATGCCTTGGCCGAAATTCACCAAACCAAATACAAGTTAATTAATTTCAATTTCATTTCACCTTACATTTGATCAACTTGATAAAATATCTTAATACACTTTATAGATATTTAATTAAGTCAACAAATGCAACTAAGAAAAATATATCTCTTATATATTAAGTGTATTGGCCGAAATTAAAAGAAATAAAGGAAAAAGATATTTTTATTTTTCAAACAATTTTGAACAAATATCTTAAGAAGTCAAAATCAATTTGACAACATTTTCCTTTAATGTAAAGTCAAACATTTACACTTATAATCATTTCCTAACTTTATCATTTGGTGATATATTTATATTTTAATTATATTAATCATTTAACAATTAAATAATTAAATAATTATTAAATACAAATAACATCAAATATATGTATTATATTTACTTTAAATATCTCAAATACATATATTGATGATATATGTCAAATACTTTATTTGACTATTTATTAATGTGTATTTAATACTATCATATATTAAATACAAATACACATTAATTAGGAAATGACGGTTCGGCCCGTTCGCATGTATTTTTCGTTTAACGATTAAACGATTTATAAATAATCATCATTATTCATAAATGTTGCTCTAGTGCTCTACGAGTATGTTTCATTATTGAGACTCTCTAGATTCAGGTATATCCGTCACGAAATCCAATTTCATGTCCATAATCTATCCACCCGTAGATTATGACGATCACGGATAAACTAGCTGAACCATACAGGTCGAGGTCATTGCATACGTATAATCCCTCCGTCACAGGTATCCAGATAATCCCAGAGATATAGATGTGAACGTCAAATCTCTATAGGTATTATCTCGTCGACGTATCTATTAGCAATCTCTAAATAACACTCGGAACTTACTTCCGATGTATACTGTGGCCACAGATTTAACAGACTGCTAAATATATATGGACTACCTATGCTCTGTACACAGAACTGACGGATCCTATCTTGACACACAAAGGATATCCTGAGGATCGATCCACACCCAACGAACAGGCGGAGGTCTGATCTAAATAGATCGGTGACGTGACTGCCATCTAAGTGTGGATGGATGTCTCATACATCCACAGTGGTGTCTCAAGTCGAATGACCACTATGCTACTCAACCCGAGAAGATTCTTATTGATGTTGGTGTACCATCCATTAAGAATCTTCGGTGAGCCGTTCAGTGTTTATCCACTATAAACACCTACACGTCTATACGAGTCTCCATAGACTCATGGTTCATTGGGATAAACCATCGGACCAAGTCTCGATATACGACATGTACTGGTCTCAACGGATTTGACTAACCCCGACCCGTGTTAGCAAATCTTGACCAGGAACTATGTTTGATAATATTCATACAGCAGTGACACTTCCCAATGTCAATTACAAACTAACTTTGTAACTGTGTACTGCATTATATATTATCGGGCCTTTGTCTAATATATACATATCACTAAACCACATTTAGTTTCAATCTAATCGTAATCAGATCGAATACGTATATAAGAACAAGAGGTGCAACCATAAATAAGTAATATTATGGAATAAGGGGATGTTCGTATTCATGAATCAGACATAAATACGGTCCGGATTGGCGCTCTGAGCACCAACCCCCAACAATTTCTCCCACTTGCTCTAGTGTCAATCCACGGTATCATATACTCATCTCAATGTGCATCGTATGCACATGGCCATCAAAAGCTCACCCAGTACTTAAGAGGTAGGCAACAAAAACAAGTCCGCTATGACATATTGAGTTTGTCAAACAAACTCCATCGTTTCCCATAGTCAGCATCATTCATATTTTGTAGAATCTAGATTATACATTAATATGACTCTGATGCTACATCAGTATTGTGCTACAGCTACTGAGTTGTCCAAGTATTTAAGGATCAAATCCAAAATACTATGAAGACAACCGCAAGCACAATAACAATTTAAAACTTCTATTTTAAATGGTCACTATGCAACTTCATAAGTCAATACTTCTAAAAGTTGCATTTGATTCCACTAAATAGTAGAATCCTTCGTGAGACTCCCACTGCATTATTTTTGTGACTCTTTATGACGTAGACTGTCTAACGTCATAATTAGTCTCAAAACTAATATGACCCTAATGGTTGCAGACTGTATTCTCCATGAATTAGAAACTCGTTCTTAATATCTCAAAGATCACAAAGAACGTGTTTCAAGATCCATCATATGGTCTATAAGATGTCAAAATAACTCGTAACAATTACGATTAAATCGACATCGATAATCGCATATATAAAGTATTCACTATGTCATCATCAAATGATACATAATATTGTTTAGACATTCTAATCAATCTCTTTCGAAAAAGGAATCATCCTTTACGAAAGATGAATACTATGTATAAGACATACAATAACTGTCGAACAGTTATACTAACTGTCATACAGATAGCCTTGTTATGTCCTTCATTAGATCATATCTAATGTACGACTAATAGGGGTATCTCACAAGTCTCTTAGTTTTATATCTTATATAAAACTTTATATCGTATATAAAAGAGACTACTCCCACTTTTATCACGGAGTAAAGAAGACTTAGGTAAATCTTTTACCTCATAAACATCTCATTATTACTATAATAATGACAATGTCGTTAAGATATATAACACTAAAAAGTAATATGTACGCTCCCACTAACCCTTCTAATTATGCATGGCAACGGGCCGGGCTCGGGCCGGGCTTTGCTATGCCCGGCCCGAGCCCGCAAAAAAAATTTGGCCCGGGCCAGAAAAAAGCCCGGCCCGGGCTGTCATCGGGCCGGCCCGTCGGGCTCGGCTCGGGGCTGGCTTGGCCCGGGCCCGATTTCTATATTATAAAAAATTTATAAATAAAAATTTTATTATATAAATATATATATTTTATAAATAAAAATATTTATTTATTTATTTTAAGTCCGGACCCGATTTTTTTATTATAAAAAATTATAATATAAGAATTTATAATATAATATATATATTTTATAATTAAAATATTTAATAATTATTTGAAGCCCGGGCCGGGCCGGGCCCGGGCTTTTTGGGTTGAGCTCGGCCCGGGCCCGGGCCCGAGTCGGGCCCCCCATTTTGAAGCCCGGCCCGGGCTTTTTTCACCTCGGGCCGGGCCGGGCCGGGCCTCGGGCTTTTTTGCCATGTATACTTCTAATCACATATGTATTCTATATACTTTGACAAGATCAGACAATCTGACGATATCAAAAATAGAGAACACATACTTCTGGAAGACTTATCCGAGTCTATAATAGGCTCTATAAGCTAGCACACTAAACTGCGATCTCAGCAGAACACAAACTCTAGGGCCATTTCAGAATGAACTCTTCAAATAAGGAAATCACAACTGATCTCTTATCTGAATAAGTCATCCAAAAACGCCACTTTGCATTCTTTAGCTAAAAAATACAGTTTATTATCAACATTAACCAATATATCTTTAATTGTTCATTTAGTTTGACTAGAGATAGGTTTTCCTCAGAATCTACAATAGATTGCTGAGTATAACTTTTCTCACTGTCATACTGTAAAGGTCAAACCTTTAATAAGCTCACAATGCTTTCGCTGTGCAAACAATTAGCACATATCATGAACTAATTCATAATGAAAGCTTAATCAAGTTCAAAACTCGATCGTAGTAAGCTATGAACATTCTTAGATCTAAGGTTCAATGGTGAACTTCCAGAATCAATATCAAATATCTATTCCATACAAGTTATAGGATAATTTTTCTTCAATAAGAAAACAACGGAACCATTAAGTATCAAATACTCGTGAATGATTCTGTTATCCTATTGGACTTGTACGAAAGATGTATAAGGGTTGTTTCATCTTATTAATTACATAGTTCCATTTATAATTTATCATTCTCACATTTGACTTCAATAAGTCAAGTCTTTTCTACAATAGTTAACATCTTATGTTACACACCAAGTAATAAAACGATTTTATTACTTAGAATCGTAGGAAAGATATTCTATTAAATAGAATACAATATTCTATTAAACAGAATAAACGATAAATTCCTACTTATACCTCCAAGGTGTAAGTAATTTCCATTATATAACTATTATATAAAAGAAACATTCAAATCTTAAACTTTTCAAGATTCAGATTTTTCTACCTATACATATCATATATGCAATTGTAGAAAATAATGGAACATTAATTAAAGAGATGAATTAGTGTTACTGGAGCATAACCCCAAGAGTATTGAAACTAATTCGGTAACTTTCAATATCAAACGAATCAAATCATATAAGATTCGATTGCTCCCACTACTCAATTCCATCAAGATGGAATCGTGGAAGAATAATATTGAATATGAATCATATTCACTGAATAACCTTAGAACTAATTGCTTTAAATTCAAATGTTTGATCGTATCAAAGATCTTTGAACAGTTCAAAGACATGTAATGAATTTTAAGGATCAAGTTTTCAAAATACTTCAGATTGAATATATTTGAACAAGTCAAAAATGTTCAATCTTCGTTTCATCAGAACAGATTGAAAGTTCTTGATACTTTCAAGACTTTCAATATGTGTTCCTTCAGAAACACGTAACTAAGTTATGACAATTCATCAACTAAGTTACGAAATAAAGAAAACTACCTTAAGCAATTATTATTTATTAAACTACATACATCCAATGTATCAGTTTAAATAAATTTGGTGGTCCAATGACAATCATTGGTTAAACGAGATCTTAATCACCTTCCTGAATACAATATTCATTAAATGGACAAGGATGTGTGGTGTGATCTAGTATCAAACCATCCTTTACCATACGGATTGAGCATCAAATACTTAAGTGATTAAATTCATAAAGCACCGTTCTAAATTATTTACTTTACCGAATAATTTTTCTTAATGTTTATCTATACGTCAATGACACTACTAGTTATTATAAAATATGTAACAGTTGTTTATAAAGAACAAGTGACTATCCAATAGTCGCAAGTTCCGATATCAAATATCAAAACAATCGTTAACCAATATTTCAAATAACTAGACGGGAGATCTGGTATCAAATACCTATAGCTGTAGTATTGTGAAAATCGATATTTTCTATACACAAATATACGCATCTCCTTTCTTTAGCTTTACTATTTGCATTCAACTATTCACAACAATTGTAAATAACTGATTAGCAAATTGTGTCAGACACATTACCTCTAAAGGTAATTAAAGCTTAGAAACGTCATTACTAGATAAACAAATACCTAATAGGGCTTTCTAAATGCCAGTCAAGAATCTAGAGACATGAACTAATTCAAGTCAATTCTTACTGCATAAGAAACTATTGTCTCTAAAGTATTATATCTGTGGACGCTGGATTTCGCCCGAGGTCCACAATCGAGAATTTGTAGTTGGGGGCGCTAGCGATCCTGCAAAACAAAGGAAGAGTGAGCGTGAGTAGACTACCCACCGGTGTGGTGGGCGCCGGGGGCACTCCGACGCTCAAGTCAGTAGTGAAGACGAGCTGTAAATAATGGAAGAGCAAGGCTTGACGTACATTGACTTCTGTTGACTACCGTGAGGGCAGTGGGTCGGAGGTTCCGAGAGCTCTGGAGAGAATATGACTAAGCTGAGAGTTGTTAGAAGTTGAATATGATCGAGCTATGGATTGTCCAGCCCTTTTTCTCGTAGACTTTCTTCTCTTATATACACACTCTCGGGAAACGTGTGTATTTATTACCTTTAATTACTCGTTCGTTGGATGTTGGAAACTGTCGAGTTATGTGAGATATTTATGAGTCTGGACGTTTCTTGATTTGGTATCTACTGCGTCCGTTGGCCCTCTCGATGACAATGTGCTTGGGCCCGTGAGGCTTCTTGGTCTGATATTGGTCGGTCTCGAGGTAAAATGTCGATTTTACCATTGGGCCCAAATTTGTCCCGTACAGTTTGTCACCTACTCTCTAAGTCAAGAAGTCCTTGACTTGGAGAGTACTTGACGCGTGTGTCGCTTGAGGCCATAGTATGTAGGTGTACTCGAGCGTTGATGCTGCCAAACGAATATCAAGTTATGAGCTTGACTCTTCAAGAGCCATTGGGGAAGTATCCAGTCGACCGAACCAGATGATGGTCGGGATAATGAACTTGACTCTACCAGAGCCATTGGGGAAGTACCCAATCGATTGAACCAGATGAAGATCAGGATATAAGTCGTACGACATGTGTATGTCTACAACTTGACTCGATATGAGTCCGTGGGGGATGTCCCCGGTCATCTGAACCAGATGAGGTTCATGAGTTATTTCATTTGACAAGTCTATGAACTGAAGGAAGTCCATGTCTTCATTTGACTCGACAAGAGTCATCTGGGAATGGCACCGGTCAACTGAACCAGATGAGGTTCAGGATATAAGTCATACGACATGAGTCCGTGGTGGATGTCCTCGGTCGACTAAACCAGATGAGGGTTCATGAGTTTATTTGACTCGACAAGAGTCCATGAGGGATGTCCCCGGTCGACTGAACCAGATGAGGGTTCAGGAGTTTATTTGACTCGACAAGAGTCCATGGGGGATGTCCCCGGTCGACTGAACCAGATGAGGGTTCAGGAGTTTATTTGACTCGACAGAGTCAATAGGGGGTGTCCCCGGTCGACTGAACCAGATGAGGTTCAGGATATAAGTCATACGACATGTGTATGTCTACAACTTGACTCTACATGAGTCCGTGGGGGATGTCCCCGGTCGACTGAACCAGATGAGGGTTCATGAATTTATTTGACTCGACAAGAGTCCATGGGGGATGTCCCCGGTCGACTGAACCGATGAGGTTCAGGATATAAGTCATACGACATGTGTATGTCTACAACTTGACTCTACATGAGTCCGTGGGGGATGTCCCCGGTCGACTGAACCAGATGAGGGTTCATGAGTTTATTTGACTCGACAAGAGTCCATGAAGGATGTCCCCGGTCGACTGAACCAGATGAGGTTCAGGATATAAGTCATACGACATGTGTATGTCTACAACTTGACTCTACATGAGTCCGTGGGGGATGTCCCCGGTCGACTGAACCAGATGAAGGTTAGGATAATCCTCATACTACGGGTCAAATGACCAGGGGAGTCTTCAATGTCGTTTGCACCAAATAAAGGTCTATGAAAGTCTTCACTCTACAGACCTGACGACGGTCCAAGAGTCTTTCCTTATCATACTACTAGACCCGATGAAGGTCTATGAAGGTTATCACCCATTCTCCTGATGAGGGTCCATGTGACTACGGTCGTATGGACCTGTCGAATGGACTTGATAAAAGTCCAAGAAGGTCATCACTTTTCACTATACTAGACCTGAAGAATGTCAATGAGGGTTCCCATTCCTCATTCTACAAGACCTGACAAAGGTCAATGATGACATAATTCCTCATTCTACAGGACTTGTAGTCTGAGACCATGTCGCCTGAAGACCATGAGACTACGGTCGAATGAACCTGATGAAGGTCCATGAGGGTTCTCATTCCTCATTCTACAAGACCTGACAAAGGTCAATGAGGACATAATTCCTCATTCTACAGGACTTGTAGTCTGAGACCATGTCGCCTGAAGACCATGAGACTACGGTCGAATGAACCTGATGAAGGTCCATGAGGGTTATCATTCCTCATTCTACAAGACCTGACAAAGGTCAATGAGGACATAATTCCTCATTCTACAGGACTTATAGTCTGAGACCATGTCGCCTGAAGACCATGAGACTACGGTCGAATGAACCTGATGAAGGTCCATGAGGGTTCTCATTCCTCATTCTACAAGACCTGACAAAGGTCAATGAGGACATAATTCCTCATTCTACAGGACTTGTAGTCTGAGACCATGTCGCCTGAAGACCATGAGACTACGGTCGAATGAACCTGATGAAGGTCCATGAGGGTTCTCATTCCTCATTCTACAAGACCTGATAAAGGTCAATGAGGACATAATTCCTCATTCTACAGGACTTGTAGTCTGAGACCATGTCACCTGAAGACCATGAGACTACGGTCGAATGAACCTGATGAAGGTCCATGAGGGTTCTCATTCCTCATTCTACAAGACCTGACAAAGGTCAATGAGGACATAATTCCTCATTCTACAGGAAATTGTGGACGCTGGATTTCGCCCGAGGTCCACAATCGAGAATTTGTAGTTGGGGGCGCTAGCGATCCTGCAAAACAAAGGTAGAGTGAGCGGGAGTAGACTACCCACCGGTGTGGTGGGCGCCGGGGGCTCTCCGACGCTCAAGTCAGTAGTGAAGACGAGCTGTAAATAATGGAAGAGCAAGGCTTGACGTACATTGACTTCTGTTGACTACCGTGAGGGCAGTGGGTCGGAGGTTCCGAGAGCTCTGGAGAGAATATGACTAAGCTGAGAGTTGTTAGAAGTTGAATATGATCGAGCTATGGATTGTCCAGCCCCTTTTCTCGTAGACTTTCTTCTCTTATATACACACTCTCGGGAAACATGTGTATTTATTACCTTTAATTACTCGTTTGTTGGATGTTGGAAACTGTCGAGTTATGTGAGATATTTATGAGTCTGGACGTTTCTTGATTTGGTATCTACTGCGTCCGTTGGCCCTCTCGATGACAATGTGCTTGGGCCCGTGAGGCTTCTTGGTCTGATATTGGTCGGTCTCGAGGTAAAATGTCGATTTTACCCTTGGGCCCAAATTTGGCCCGTACAATATCCTAAAGGGGATATCTATCTAGATTATCTATCATGACTTAGAAACTAAGTCATTAACCATCTTTATTTTTTAAGAAAATCGGAACAACAGTTCCCGATGGTTTAGACTAATCTAATAATATCCTAGTCTATTAGTATCTAGAACCTATTCTAGAATAACTGCAACCAAGAGTCTAGTCAGATAACATATCAAAATAATGTGTGCAGTAAATAAAAGTTTAATTCTATATAAACAATAGAGTAAGGAAACAAACAAGCGG
The DNA here is from genome assembly GCA_019454045.1 of Zanthoxylum bungeanum. NCBI lineage: Eukaryota > Viridiplantae > Streptophyta > Magnoliopsida > Sapindales > Rutaceae > Zanthoxylum > Zanthoxylum bungeanum. Next base: position 29,951 of record SKCR01045890.1, read on the forward strand.
CAATTTCCATAATAACATACAATGTCTAAGTTATGGAATATTTTAAACTTAGCAGTGCCTCCCACTATTTTTACGTAATGCCGTAATCCCCAACGGAAAGACGAGAATTCAATAATTAAATCGAATTCCATAATGGGAAGAGGACCCCATGAATATATTTCGACTCACAGCAGAGGCACGGTCTCGCCGACGTATATTCACAGGTAGACAACTAATTGTCAATCACTCACTAGTGACTCTAAGGTTCCGGTCCTGGCCGTTTCTCGTTGTCGCTGCGAAGGCAGGCCCACAAGGAGACGTACCAAGGTTAAACTTGTCAATGATAAACTCAAGTTACTTGCGTAACCCTGACAGCTAGGGCACGTTCAGGATTCCGCTTTCGCTTGAATTTATCTAGTATCTAATATACATTCGGCATAAATAAATTTCTATCAGCTACACCCTCACAGCAGAGGCACGGTCTCGATGTAGTCAACGAAAAGATATTTATAAACCGTATTGACAAGACGGACCAAGAAACAAGTATTCCAAATACTAGTTACTTTAAAACCTCATTAAGCGGGGATATTCCATTAAGTGTCATACACCCTAAATCTAATCAAATTAGATTATAACATACATGTATAAAGTCAAGAAAACATGATTAAACATTGAATAAAACAAGCTAATCATTTATGGAGGCCTAGAATCAGACTCGCTCTGATACCATTTTGTAGGGGTTTTTAGGGGCAGAATCCGGTAACGCAGCGGAAGCGGCGGAAGATCGTATCTTTCGATTTCAAAATATTTTTCTCGGATTAATTAAATAAACACATTTATTTAATTATCCAATAATCAAATTATGAAATAAAATTCAAATGAATCATATTCAAATGAATTTACCGAAATGCCCTTACATTGGTATTTTGTCCATTTTAGTCCGAAATTGATCAATTCAATTTTGAATGATTCTAAATCATTTCTAAGATGAACTTAGCATGTTCAAAACATCAAAACACCAAAACAATCAAAATCCCCAAATATCCAACTCTTGGCCGAATGCTCCATTTGGTGGGCAATTTGTGCACTTTGTCATTTCATGCATCAAAACACATCAAGATGTAATCCAATGAACATGAAACTTTATATGCATCATATACACATCCAAATACACAACATATATGAAAATCCCCAAATTTGGAATTGGTCATGAACCCTAATTTTTCAATTTCATCAAATTGGACAAATTAGACCAAATTGGTTAAATCCAACACTTCAATCATGTTTCTTCCATCCAATAAAAGTCTCAACACAATGAAACAACTCAAGATCAAATCTAGGTCATCTAGAGTGGGTCAACAACTCTAGATTAGCAACATGGTTTCCAAAACCTTAAAAGAAAGCTTATAACTACAATAGTCACAACCTTCCTTCATCATACATGCTCAACACTTCCATCAAAACTTCCATCAACAAAAACACAAGGAATAAAGAAGAAACAACCTAAGAACATCATATGTTAAAGCCTAGATCCTAAGGAACATTTTCCTTTCTAATAGCAAGTTGGAAAAACTCACTAAAATCCAAGCTTTCTTTGATTTCTTCTTTCTTTCTCACAAGCTTCCTTTGCTTCCATTAATGGAGTTTTTCTTTTAAAGTGTATTAGGTTAACAATGAAATGAAATGAAAAACAATATATACTTGTATCAAAGATGCCTTGGCCGAAATTCACCAAACCAAATACAACAATATATACTGCTAAGTTTAAAATATTCCATAACTTAGACATTGTATGTTATTATGGAAATTGCCGCTTGTTTGTTTCCTTACTCTATTGTTTATATAGAATTAAACTTTTAATTCACTGCACACATATTTTGATATGTTATCTGACTTGACTATTGGTTGCAGTTATTCTAGAATAGGTTCTAGATATTATTGGACTAGGATATTATTAGATTTGTCTAAACCATCGGGAACTGTTGTTCCGATTTTCTTGAAAAATCAAGATGGTTAATGACTTAGTTTCTAAGTCATGATAGATAATCTAGATAGCTATCCCTTTTAGGATATAATACTTTAGAGAGAATAATTTCTTATGCAGTAAGAATTGACTTGAATTAGTTCATGTCTCGAGATTCTTGACTGGCATTAAGAAAGCCCCATTAGCTATTTGTTTATCTAGTAATGACGTTTCTTAGCTTTAATGACCTTTAGAAGCAATGTGTCTGACACAATTTGCTAATCGGTTATTTACAATTGTTGTGAATAGTTGAATGCAAATAGTAAAGCTAAAGAAAGAAGATACGTATAATTGTGTATAGAAAATATCGATTTTCACAATACAACAACTATAGGTATTAGATACCAGATCTCCCGTCTAGTTATTTAAAATATTAGTTAACGATTGTTTTGATATTTGATATCGGAACTTGCCACTATTGGATAGTTACTTGTTCTTAATAAACAGTTGTTATATATATTTTAAATACAACTAGTAGTGTCATTGACGTAGAGATAAACATTAAGAAAAATTATTCGGTAAAATAAATAATTTAGAACGGTGCTTTATGAGTTTAATCACTTAAGCATTAGATGCTTATTCCGTATGGTAAAGGATGGTTTGATACGAGATCACACCACACATCCTTATCCATTTAATGAATATTGTATTCAGGAAGGTGATTAAGATCTCGTTTAACAAATGATTGTCATTGGACCACCAGATTTATTAAACTGATACATTAGATGTATGTAGTTTAATAAATAATAATTGCTTAAGATAGTTTTCTTTATTTCGTAACTTAGTTGAGGAATTGTCATAACTTAGTTACGTGTTTCCGAAGGAACACATATTGAACGTCTTGAAATGATCAAGAACTTTCAATCTGTTCTAATGAAACGCAAATTGAACATATTTGACTGGTTCAAATATATTCAATCTGAAATTTTGAAAATGTGATCCTTAAAATTCATAACAAGTCTTTGAATTTTTCAAAGATCTTTGATATGATCAAACATATGAATTTAAAGCAATTAGTTCTAAGGTTATTCAGTGAATATGATTCATATTCAATATTATTCTTCCACGATTCCATCTTGATGGAATTGAGTAGTGGGAGCAGTTGAATCTTATATGATTTGATTCGTTTGATATTGAATATTACCGAATTAGTTTCAATACTCTTGGGGTTATGCTCCAGTAACACTAGTTCATCTTTTTAATTTAGGTTCCATTAATTTCTACATTTACATATATGATATGTATATGTAGAAAATCTGAATCTTGAAAAGTTTGAGATTTGAATATTTCTTTTATATAATAGTTATATAATGGAAATTACTTACACCTTGGAGGTATAATTAAAAGTTTATCATTTATTCTATTTTATAGAATATTGTATTCTATTTAATAAAATATATTTCCTACGATCCTAAGTAATAAAATTATTTTATTACTTGGTGTGTAACATCAGATGTTAACTATTGTAGAAAAGTCTTGACTTATTGAAGTCAATTGTGAGAATGATAAACTATAAATGGAACTACGTAATTAATAAGATGAAACAACCCTTATCCATCTTCTATATAAGTTTAATAGGATATCAGAATCATTTACGAGTATTTGATACTTAATGATTCAGTTGTTTTCTTACCAAAGAAAATTATCCTATAACTTATAATGGAATTTGATATCGATTCTGGAAGTTCACCATTGAACCATAGATCTAAGATTGTTCATAGTTTACTACGATCAAGTTTTGAACTTGATTAAGCTTTCATTATGAATTAGTTCATGATATGTGCTAATTGTTTGCGCAGCGAAAGCAGTGTGAGCTTATTAAAGGGTTGACCTTTACAATATGACAGTGAGAAAAGTTATACTCAGTAGATTCAGAGAAAACTTATCTCTAGTCATGCTAATTGAACAATTAAAGATATATTGGTTAATGTTGATATTAAACTGTATATTTTAGCTAAAGAATGCAAAATGGCGTTTTTGAATGACTTATTCAGATAAAAGATCAGTTGTGATTTCTTCATTTGAAGAGTTCGTTCTGGAATGGCCCTAGAGTTTGTGTTCTGTTGAGATTGCAGTTTAGTATGCTAGCTTATAGAGCCTATTGTAGACTCAGATAAGTCTTCCGGAAATCTGTGTTCTCTATTTTTGACATCAGTCAGATTGTCTGATCTTGTCAAAGTATAGAGAATACATATGTGTTTGAAGGGTTAGTAGGAGCGTACAAATTACTTTTTAGTGTTATATATCCTAACAATATTATCATTATTATAGTATTAATGAGATGTTTGTGAGGTAAAAGGTTTACCTAAGTCTTTTTTACTCTGTGAAAACAGTGGGAGTAGTCTCTATTATATTTGATATAAAGTTTTATATAAGATATAAAACTAAGAGACTTGTGAGATACTCCTATTATTCGTGCATTAGATGTGATCTAATAAAAGACACAACAAGGCTATCTGTATGACAGTTAGTATAACTGTTTGACAGTTATTGTGTGTCTTATATATAGTATTCATCTTTCGTAAATGATGATTCCTTTTTCGAAAGAGATATTGATTAAAATGTCTAATCAATCTTATGTATCATTTGATGATGACATAATGAATGCTTTATTATATGCGATTAAAGATATCAATTTAATCGTAATTGTTACGAGTTATTTTGATATCCTATAGACCATAGGATGGATCTTGAAACACGTTCTTTGTGATCTTTGAGATATTAAGAACGAGTTTCTAATTCATGGAGAATACAGTCTGCAACCATTAGAGTCATATTAGTTTTGAGACTAATTATGACGTTAGACAGTCTACGTCATAAAGAGTCACAAAAGATGCAATGGGAGTGTCACGAAGGATTCTACTATTTAGTGGAATTAGATGTAACTTATGAAGTATTGACTTACGAAGTTGCATAGCGACCTTATAAATTAGAAGTTTTATATTGGTGTTGTGCTTGCGATTGTCCTCATAGTATTTTGGATTTGATCCATGAATACTTAGACAACTCAGTAGCTGTAGCACAATACAGATATAACATCAGTGTCATATTAATGTATAATTTAGATTCTACAAAATATGAATTATGCTGACTATGGGAAACGATGGAGTTTGTTTGACAAACTCAATATGTCATAGCGGACCTACTTCTTGTTGCCTACCTCTTAAGTACGAGGTGAGCTTTTGAGAGCCATGAGTATACGATACACATTGAGATGTGTATATGATACCGTGGATTGGCACAAAAGCAAGTGGGAGAAATTGTTGGGGTTGGTGCTCAGAGCGCCAATCCGGACCGTATTTATGTCTGATTCATGAATATGAACAATCTCATTTTCCATAATATTACTTATTTATGGTTGCACTTCTTGTTTTTATATACGTATTCGATCTGATTACGATTAGATTGAAACTAAATGTGGTTTAGTGATATGTATATATTAGACAAAGGCCCGATAATATATAATGCAGTACACAGTTACAAAGATAGTTGTAATTGACATTGGGAAGTGTCACTGCTAAATGTATATTATCAAATACAGTTCCTGGTCAAGATTCACTAACACGGGTCGGTTAGTCAAATCTGTTGAGACCAGTACATGTTGTATATCGAGACTTGGTCCGATGGTTTATCCCAATGAACCATGAGTCTAGGGAGACTCGTATGGACGTGTAGGTGTTTATAGTGGATAAACACTGAACGACTCACCGAAGATTCTTAATGGATTTACATCTATATCTATATCTATAAACACTCAATGTCCCGATAGAGATTTGACGTTTACATCTATATCTCTGGGATTTATCCAGATACCTGTGACGGAGGAATTATACATTTGCCATGACCTCGACCTGATGGTTCAGCGAGATTATCCGTGATCGTCATAATCTACGGGTTGATAGATTATGGACACGATTTTGATTTCGTGACGGATATACCTGAATCTAGAGAGTCTCAATAATGAAACATACTCGTAGAGCACTAGAGCAACATTAATAAATAATATTGATTATTTATAAAGTCGTTTAAAGGTTAAACGCAAGATACGTGCTAAAAGGACTAGATAGTCATTTGCTTAATTATTGTGTATTTACATTTAATACTTGATTAATTTAAATACACATTAATTAATAGTCAAAATGAGTCATTTGACTTATTCCTAAATGAATATATGTTTTTAATATTTAATGTAAATATTATACATATATTTAATATATTTGTATTTGATTAATTAATTAATTATTTAATTGTTAAATGATTAAATTAATTAAAATATAAATATCTTATATTAGGATATTTAAAGTAAATGATGTTAGTTGCTTTTGTTGACTTAAATAAATATCTAATAAAGTTGTTATTAAGATATTTATGCAAGTTGACCAAATTAGCTTGAAATGAAAATGAAATTACATGTCTTATATTTTGTATATGTGAAATTCGGCCAAGGCCTTATTGTTACATGTATATATTGATTTTCATTTCACTTTACACTTAACCTAATACACTTTAAACAAAAGGAAACTCCATTGAAGAGACTTAAAGAAAGCTTGAGAAAGAAAGAAAGATTAAAGATAGCTTGGAATTTAGTAAGTTTTTCAAACTTGCTATTAGAGAGGAAATTATTCCTTAGGTTCTAGGCTTCAACATGTGATGTTCTTAGATTATTTCTTTCTTTATTTCTTTGTGTTTTTGTTGATGGAAGTTTGATAGAAGTGTTGAGCATGTATGGTGAAGGAAGGTTGTGACTATTGTAGTTGTAAACTTTCTTTTAAGGTTTTTGAAACCATGTTGCTAATCTAGAGTTATTGACCCACTCTTAAATGACCTAGATTTGATCTTGAGTTTTTTCATTGTGTTGAGACTTGGATTGGATGGAAGAATGATGATTGAAGTAATTGATTTAATGTATTTGGTCTAATTTGTCCAATTTGTGGAAATTGTAAAATTAGGGTTCATGACCAATTCCAAATTTGGGGCTTTTCATATATGTTGTGTATTTGTGTGTGTATATGATGCATATAAAGTTTCATGATCATTGGATTACATCTTGATGTGTTTTGATGCATGAAATGACAAAATGCACAACCCCCCCCCCTTTGTAGTGCTCTCGGCTTTGGAGTCAATTTTGGGGATTTTGGTGCTTTTGGTGTTTTGAGCATCATAAGTTCATCTTAGAAATGATTTAGAATCATTCAAAATTGATTAGATCAATTTCGGACTAAAATGGACAAAATACCAAAGCAATGGTATTTCGGTAAATTCACTTAAATATGATTTATTGAATTTATTTTCATAATTTGATTATTGGAATGTTAAATAAATATGTTTATTTAATTAATCCGAGAAAAAGTTTTGAAATCTGAAAATCGAATTTTCACCGCTTCCGCTGCGTTACCGGATTCACCCCCTAAAAAACCCCTACAAAATGGTATCAGAGCGAGTCTGATTCTAGGCCACCTAAAATGATTAGCCTTCATTGAATCAATGTTTAATCATGTTTTCTTGACTTTATGCATGCTTATTAGGATCTAAATTGGTTAGATTTAGGGTGTATGACACTTAGCGGAAAATCCCTAATTAATAAGGTTTGAATGTAATTATGTATTTGATGCATGTTATATGGTCCGTCCTGTCAATACGGTTTATGAATACTTCTTTGTGACTACATCTGAGACCGTGCCTCTGCTGTGAGGATGTAGCCGATAAAGATTTATTTATACCGGATGTATATTAGATACTAGGTAAATTCAAGTAAAAGCGGAATTCTGAACGTGCCCTAGTTGTCAGGATTACTTAAGTAACTTGAGTTTATCATTGACGAGTTTAACCTTGGAACGTCTCCTTGTGGGCCTGCCTTCGCAGCGACAACGAGAAACGGCCAGGACCGGATACTTAGGAGTCATTAGTGAATGATTGACAAATGAGTTGTCTACCTGATGAATATACGTAGGCGAGACCGTGCCTCTGCTGGGAGCCGAAATATATTCACGGGATCCACTTTTCACTATTAGTATTTAATTTAATTATTAAATATTTGTATTCTGTTTTGGGATTACAGTATTGCATGATTTAGTGGGAGGGGCATATTAGATTAAAAATTCCATGATCTAGTTTATGCTTTTGATATTATATGAAACTGCTTTATTTCTGCTAACCGTTTTTCGTGATCTATATGATAGATTGGCGATGGCGTCACAATCCACAAATCAGTTTCGCGTATGCTTGATGCGAACAAACTGAAAGGCGCTGAGAACTTTGCAGACTGGGAATTGGATTTGAGGATTGTCCTCGATTCCGAAAAGCTGGGTTATGTTCTTGAGGGTCCGTTGCCCCTTGCAGTGGGTGCGGATGCTTCGGAGGAGGAACGCCAAGTTTTTGAAACTTGGAAGGATGATGATTTAAGGGTTAAATCATACATCCTTAGTTCACTTTCTCCGAAACTCAAGCAACAGTACTATGGTATGTTAGATTCCTATAGTATGATGACGCGATTGAGACAATCGTTTGAGAACCAAGAACAAGTGATTGTTCACAAAGTCACCATGGAACTGTTCCATGCGCGTCTGGATGAGGGGCAGAGTGTTAGCCCACATGTTCTTCAGATGATCGATTTGATCGATCAATTGAGGCAACATAATCTCATCTTGAATGACATTCTCGGTAGGAGTGTCATTCTTGGTTCACTACCAGCTTCATTTCGCCAGTTCGTGATGTACTTCAACATGCACGGGATTGTCTGTACCTACCAGGAGCTACATAGGATTTTGCTCACGGCAGAAGAGGACCTTAAGAAGGGAGTACCGACTCGCCCTCCTAGAACTACTTCTCTTTCGGCTTCTTCCCAAGGATGGTCCAAGGGAAAGAACAAGAAAGGCAAGAAGAAGAAGAAGGCTTTTGGTCCTCAACATAGGCGAAGATTGCAAAGCCCAAAAGGGCTTCTGAAGACAAATGCCACCACTGCGGCAAAGTCGGGCACTGGAAAAGGAATTGTCCTGATTACATTGCCCAAGTGAGGAGAGACAGAGCTTCTATATCAGGTACTTTTATTTTTCCAGTTATTGATTTATCTTTGGCTTGTGAAGCCGTTACATCCAGCTGGATTTTAGATTCTGCTTGTCCCATTCACATTTGCAATTCGTTGCAGGTGCTGAAGGAAAGTAGGAAACTGAAGCCTGGAGAGATGCAGTTGCGGTTCGAGAGTGGAGACTCTTTGGATGCAGTTGCAGTGGGAGTATGCGAGATCTCATTGCCGAATGGGACACTTTTGTTATATGACTGTCATTTTGTACCGGGATGTGTCGCAAATATTATATCACTTTTTGTATTAGATACAGAAGGCTTTTGTATTAATATTAAGAATAGTTCTTTGTATTTATATGATAAAAATAATATTCAGATCCTTTTTTGTCCAAACCAGCATGGTCATTATACATTGCAAACTTCAAAAGATATATTAAATACTGGAGTTAATAAACGTAGTTTACCTGTAATTAATAATACTGAACTTTGGCATATGAGACTTGGTCACATTGGCGTTAAACGCCTTACCCAATTGGTTAGGAATGGTTTGATATCTGATCTTACTATTGAATCCTATCCAACTTGTGAATCATGTATTCAGGGTAAAATGACCAAAGCCCAATTTTCTGGTGTTGGACACCGCGCCACTAACTTACTGGAACTCGTACATTCTGATGTATGTGGTCCACTAAGTCAAACTGCTCACAGTGGTTATTCATACTTCGTTACCTTTACCGATGATTTGTCACGGTACGGTTATGTGTATTTGATGCGACATAAATCAGAAACCTTTGAAAAGTTCAAAGAGTTCCGAAATGAAGTAGAAAAACAAACTGGTAAATATATTAAATGCCTTCGATCAGATCGATGCGGTGAATATATGAGTGGTGAGTTCATGGATTATATGAAGGAGAATGGGATTCTCGCTCAATATACTCCTCCAGGTACACCACAGCACAATGGTGTATCTGAAAGGAGAAATCGGACTTTATTGGATATGGTCCGATCGATGTTGAGTTTCACAGATTTGCCCTATTACTTATGGGGTTACTCTTTCTTAACAGCCGCACATCTTTTGAATAAGATTCCTTCAAAGGCTGTTCCTACGACACCGTATCAGATATGGTTCGGTAGGAGACCAAATCTTAATTATATTAAGGTTTGGGGTTGTCCTGCCTATGTCAGGGTGACTTAGCAAGATAAGCTTTCGCCTCGAGGGCAAAAGTTTAGGTTTGTTGGATATCCTTCGAATACTAGGGGTATCTATTCTATGATACCAAGCATCGAAATGTGTTCGTAGCTCGCTTTCGCAAATTTCTAGAAGTAGAATTTTTGTCAGAAGGTGGTAATCATAGACAGGTTGAGCTTGATGAAGTCCAACCTGAAAACAACGAACTAACGGAGGAACCTGAAGTTCAAGTAGATGAAGGACCTTCAACACACACACTCCGTAGGTCGGAAAGGGTATCTAGACCTCCTGTACGCTTGTATTTGATACAAGAAAAGAGTCTAGATGTTCTCTTAGTTGAAGAGACAGATCCTTTCACCTATAGAGAATCGATGTTGGACATCGACTCCGTGAAATGGCAAAGTGCCATGAAATCCGAGATAGACTCAATGCATGAAAATCAAGTTTGGGACTTGATTCCGCTTCCCGAAAGAATTGTTCCTATCGGTTGTAAATGGGTTTACAAAAGGAAGCGCGGGCCTGACGGTAAGGTTGAAACTTACAAGGCCCGACTGGTAGCAAAAGGTTACACGCAGCGACCTGGCGTCGACTACGATGAAACTTTTTCGCCGGTAGCAATGCTTAAGTCTATCCGGATTTTGCTTTCTATAGCTGCGTATCATGACTACGAGATTTGGCAAATGGATGTCAAAACGGCTTTTCTAAATGGATTTCTTGATGAAGAAATCTATATGGAACAGCCGGAAGGTTTCACGTCCAGCGAAACCTCGGGTATGGTATGTAAGCTTAAGAAGTCCATTTATGGACTTAAACAAGCTTCACGAAGTTGGAATCTTCGATTCGATGAGATTATTAGATCGTCTGGTTTTCTCAAGAATTCGGAAGAATCCTGTGTGTATCAGAAGGCCAGTGGGAGCATGGTCGTATTTTTAGTCCTATATGTTGATGACATCCTAATCATTGGGAATGATTTAGGTATGTTGCAAAGCGTAAAAGCGTACCTCTGTAAGAATTTCTCCATGAAGGACATGGGAGAAGCTTCCTATGTTTTAGGGATAAAAACTATAGAGATAGACAAATGAGGCTGATTGGGTTATCCCAATCAACGTACGTAGATAAGATCTTAGAACGGTATAGCTTTGGTAACTGTAAGACACAAACATACCGTTCAGACATGGGATTCATCTTTCCAAGAAGATGTGTCCACAAACAGAAGATGAGAAGGTTAGAATGTCTAACCAACCTTATGCTTCGTGTTTGGGTAGCATAATGTATGCCATGTTATGTACGAGGCCTGATATCAGTTTCGCTGTTAGCGTAACCAGTAGATATCAGTCCAATCCAGGTAATGACCATTGGATGGCCATTAAACATATCCTAAAGTATCTTAAAGGTACTAAGGATAAGTTGATCATTTATGGAGGAAACGAGCTGCAGGTTAATGGGTATACAGACTCCGATTTCCAATCGGATCCCAATGATAGAAAGTCTACATCTGGATTTGTCTTTACCCTTAACGGAGGTGCAGTTTGTTGGAAGAGTTCCAAACAGGGATCGACAGCTGATTCCACCACTGAGGCGGAATATATTGCAGCTTCTGAAGCTGCAAAAGAGGCTGTGTGGATAAAGAACTTTATCACAGAATTGGGAGTTGTCCCAAGTATCGAGAATGTGATTCCGTTATACTGTGATAATACTGGAGCAATTGCGCAAGCAAAGGAACCGAGGGCGCATCAGAAGTCGAAGCATGTGGAACGCAAGTACCACATCATTCGAGAGATCGTGTCGCGAGGGGATATTGTCGTGTGCAAGGTACCGAGTGAAGATAATGTAGTAGACCAGCTGACGAATGACATACCTCCGAAGCTGTTTGATAAACACGTGGAGTCGATGGGTATTAGATACAATCGATATTGGCACTAGAGCAAGTGGGAGATTTTGTTGGGGTTGGTGCTCAGAGCGCCAATTCCCAGTTGTATTTCTGTTAAATACTTCTGTAAATCATTATTATTATGGATAATCCCGATAGAGATTTGACGTTTACATCTATATCTCTGGGATTTATCCAGATACCTGTGACGGAGGAATTATACATTTGCCATGACCTCGACCTGATGGTTCAGCGAGATTATCCGTGATCGTCATAATCTACGGGTGGATAGATTATGGACACGAAATTTGATTTCGTGACGGATATACCTGAATCTAGAGAGTCTCAATAATGAAACATACTCGTAGAGCACTAGAGCAACATTAATAAATAATATTGATTATTTATAAAGTCGTTTAAAGGTTAAACGCAAGATACGTGCTAAAAGGACTAGATAGTCATTTGCTTAATTATTGTGTATTTACATTTAATACTTGATTAATTTAAATACACATTAATTAATAGTCAAAATGAGTCATTTGACTTATTTCCTAAATGAATATATGTTTTTAATATTTAATGTAAATATTATACATATATTTAATATATTTGTATTTGATTAATTAATTAATTATTTAATTGTTAAATGATAAATTAATTAAAATATAAATATCTTATATTAGGATATTTAAAGTAAATGATGTTAGTTGCTTTTGTTGACTTAAATAATATCTAATAAAGTTGTTATTAAGATATTTATGCAAGTTGACCAAATTAGCTTGAAATGAAAATGAAATTACATGTCTTATATTTTGTATATGTGAAATTCGGCCAAGGCCTTATTGTTACATGTATATATTGATTTTCATTTCACTTTACACTTAACCTAATACACTTTAAACAAAAGGAAACTCCATTGAAGAGACTTAAAGAAAGCTTGAGAAAGAAAGAAAGATTAAAGATAGCTTGGAATTTAGTAAGTTTTTCAAACTTGCTATTAGAGAGGAAATTGTTCCTTAGGTTATAGGCTTCAACATGTGATGTTCTTAGATTATTTCTTTCTTTATTTCTTTGTGTTTTTGTTGATGGAAGTTTGATAGAAGTGTTGAGCATGTATGGTGAAGGAAGGTTGTGACTATTGTAGTTGTAAACTTTCTTTTAAGGTTTTTGAAACCATGTTGCTAATCTAGAGTTATTGACCCACTCTTAAATGACCTAGATTTGATCTTGAGTTGTTTCATTGTGTTGAGACTTGGATTGGATGGAAGAATGATGATTGAAGTAATTGATTTAATGTATTTGGTCTAATTTGTCCAATTTGTGGAAATTGTAAAATTAGGGTTCATGACCAATTCCAAATTTGGGGCTTTTCATATATGTTGTGTATTTGTGTGTGTATATGATGCATATAAAGTTTCATGATCATTAGATTACATCTTGATGTGTTTTGATGCATGAAATGACAAAATGCACAACCCCCCCTCCCCCCTTTGTAGTGCTCTCGGCTTTGGAGTCAATTTTGGGGATTTTGGTGCTTTTGGTGTTTTGATGTTTTGAGCATCATAAGTTCATCTTAGAAATGATTTAGAATCATTCAAAATTGATTAGATCAATTTCGGACTAAAATGGACAAAATACCAAAGCAATGGTATTTCAGTAAATTCACTTAAATATGATTTATTGATTTATTTTCATAATTTGATTATTGGAATGTTAAATAAATATGTTTATTTAATTAATCCGAGAAAAAGTTTTGAAATCTGAAAATCGAATTTTCACCGCTTCCGCTGCGTTACCGGATTCACCCCCTAAAAAACCCCTACATGGGCAACATCTTGTGATGTTCTTAAGTTTTTCTATTCTTTATTCTTTGTAATTTTGATGGATTAAAGTTTGATGAAGGTGTAATGCATGTATGATATTGGAAGATTGTTACTAGTGTAGTAATAAACATCATTTTATGGTTTTAGAACCTTGTTACTAATCTAGAGTTGTTGACCTACTCTTAAATGACCTAGATTTGATCTATAGTTATTTCATTGTGTTGAGACTGGATTTGGATGGAAGAAACATGATTGAAGTATTGGATTTAACCAATTTGGTCTAATTTGTCCAATTTGAAGAAATTGAAAAATTAGGATTTAAGACCATTTCCAAATTTGGGGCTTTTCATTTATATGGTGTATTTGGATGTGTATATGATGCATGCAAAATATTGGGGTGATTGGATTTTTCCTTGATGTGTTTTGAACCATGAAAATTCAAAATGCACAAACCCCCCCCTAATGGAGGCTCTCGGCTAAGGCACTCAAAAATTGGGATTTTTGTTGCTTTTGGTACTTTGACATTTGGGACATGTTAAATTCATCTTAGAAATGATTTAGAATCATCCAAAATTGATTTGAACAATTTCGGACTAAAATGAACAAAATGCCAAGTGTAAGGGCAATTCGGTAAATTCACATAAATTTGATTTATTGAATTTTTATTTCATAATTTTATTATTGGGTAATTAAATAAATATTTTTATTTAATTAAACCGAGAAAAATTTTTGAAATCGGAAGATTTGATTTCCCGTGTTTCCGCTGCGTTAGCGGATTCAGCCCTTAAAAACCCCTTCATATAGTACCTCTCAATGGGATACATCCATCTGTAATGGACAGAACCTCCCTTTCTAGCTTCAGCCGGTAAATGCACGGCCAGATGTACCATCACATCAAAAAAAACGAGTGGCAAAATTTGCTCCAGCTTGCATAGGATTATCACGATTCCTCGCTCAAGTTCGTCAATAACAGTTGTGGTTAATGTCCTCTGACATAATTGTTTAAAGAAGCCACATAGATCAAGTACGACGTCGCATACATTCGGTGGGAGATATGGTCCATAATAATGCGGCATGCATCTGAAAATACTGCTCGGAAGCTGCATCATAGGTATGCACACCCACATTCCATAATATTTGTAACTCATCGATCAATGGTCTCAAGTAAATATTCACATCTTTGCCAGGGGAACGTGGACCAGGGATAAGCAATGACATAAACATGAACGGATCCTTCATACATTTCCATGGAGGTAAGTTATATGGAATAACAATAACGGGCCACATGCTATAAGAGTTGTACATATTCCTAAATGGGTTAAAACCATCAGAAGCAAGACCTAACCTGACATTACGGGGGTCCTCAGCGAAACGGGGGACATGTCATCAAATTCCTTCCACTTGGTTCCATCCGCATGATGTCTATGTTGGGGTTGGTGCTCAGAGCGCCAATCCGGACCGTATTTATGTCTGATTCATGAATACGAACATCCCATTTTCCCATAATATTACTTATTTATGGTTGCACCTCTTGCTTTTATATACGTATTCGATCTGATTACGATTAGATTGAAACTAAATGTGGTTTAGTGATATGTATATATTAGACAAAGGCCCGATAATATATAATGCAGTACACAGTTTCAAAGTTAGTTTGTAATTGACATTGGGAAGTGTCACTGCTAAATGTATATTATCAAATATAGTTCATGGTCAAGATTCACTAACACGGGTCGGTTAGTCAAATCCGTTGAGACCAGTACATGTCGTATATCGAGATTTGGTCTGATGGTTTATCCCAATAAACCATGAGTCTAGGGAGACTCGTATAGACGTGTAGGTGTTTATAGTAGATAAACACTGAATGACTCACTGAAGATTCTTAATGGATGGTACACCAACGTCAATAAGAATCTTCTCGGGTTGAGTAGCATAGTGGTTCTTCGACTTGAGATACCACTGTGGATGTATGAGACATCCTCCACACTTAGATGGCTGTCACGTCACCGATCTATTTAGATCAGACCTCCGCCTGTTCGTTGGGTGTGGACCGATCATCAGGATATCATGTGTGTATCAAGATTGGATCCGCCAGTTCTGTGTAAAGAGCATAGGTAGTCCATATGTGATTAGCAGTCTGTTAAATCTGTGGTGTGTTGGTTTTTATTAAGGTCCCAAGATCAAACAAGCAATGAAAAATCATGCATGAATACATCAATGGAGATAGCGGAATACTCACATCGATCGGTTGAGTCGATTTGGAGACGAATGAAGGCCAAAAACGCACTGCCTTGCTCACGCCACTGCAACAGTCCACT
>SKCR01045891.1:0-45993 GCA_019454045.1 Zanthoxylum bungeanum
GTCAAGCTTTACTTTCTTTCCAAATGTAAACTAGGCATTGTTCTGTTAAGCTATGGCTTGCAATATAAATTTTATCAGACTAGTTTTCCAATTGCAAGGATTACAGGACACATGGGTTTAAAATTTGTATCCTATGAATTCAACTTTAAAGTATTTGCTCAAATTTTTCATTTCAAATCAATATCATCAAACGATAATTTCAAACAAACAGCTCATAGCTTAACAATAAGCTAGCTCAAAAACCATAAATAACTAACAAATTAATATACACACCTTAAACGACGCCTTGAGCCGTCGTTCTGGATGCCTATCAACTGGCAAGCTATCCGCCACAGTCATCTTCTCTAACGCCTCCTCAACACTACTCGCCTCAATTACCGACTCATCCCGATTCGTATTCGACACCAAAACCATCCGCTCATACTCCTCCTCCGCCGCCGTCCTGCTATGCTTCTTCTTCGCCGCCTCCGCTTTCTTCGCCAACTCCGCCTGATCCTCCTCCCTCCGCTTCAACAGCTCCGCCTCCGTCACCTTCGGCACCGGAATCGCAACCCTATTCGCTTTCTTGTCCGGCTTTTTCATCGCCTTTTCAAGCTCTCTCTCCTCCATCTCAGCCAGGCGCCGCGCCTCGGCTTTCTTTGCGGCGGCTTCGGCTCGCTTCTCGGCTTCTTCCTCGCGTTTCTTCGCTGCGCGTGACTTTCCTCCCTCGGCTTCGCGCCAGTACTGTTCCTCCTTCTCCCTCGACTCGCGCTCCTTTTTTTCCGATTCCGTCGCGCTCTTTCGAGCACGCGCCTCCTCGGCTTTGCTGTTCACTCCCATCTTCTTCGGCATCTTCGATCAATAATTTGATTGATTAATCGATCGAGAATTGGAAAGAGTGTGTGATTTCGCTCTTCTTTTAGGTTACAAAATAAATAATTAAAAATTTAATTTATATTTTTTAAAACTAAAAATATTGAAATAAACATTTCAAGAAATGAAATTAATATATAAAAAGTCATTTTTTAGATTTATTTGATATTTTGTATTTGTTGAAATTATTTTTAGAACACACTTTCATTATTAATAATTAACTTTAAAAAATCATTTGGAATTATAAAATTATGTTATTTTAACGTTAACAAACAGTCAAACACTATCTATAGCCCAAATTTATTTGATAACAAACATTACTGGAATTATTTAGTTGAGCCATTTATCAAGTAAATGTAAGATTATCCTAAAATGCGTGGCTGAGTAGATTTTGAAGGTTTCTCCTTTCAAGGGTGTCATGAGGTTAAGGAGGAAGGGCAAGTTGAGCCCACAATACGGGTCATTTTGAATTCTCAAGAGAGTTGGAAGTAGAGCTTATGAGTTAGTATTTCCATTTGATATAGACAGGATCCATCTCGTGTTTCATGTTTCCATGCTCATGAAATACATGTACGATACCTCTCATGTTTTAGAGCCACAATTTGGGAAAATCAGTCAGGACCTATTGTATCAGGAACTCCTCGTGGCTACCATCGATCGATAAGTCAGAAAGCTATGCTCCAATGACGTTTCGTCAGTGAATGTCATTTGATAACACCACAATGATCAAGAAGCCACATGGGAGCCACAAGATGTTATGAGGCAGCTGTATCCCCATCTATTCTCAGATCAAGGTAATTTTAGAACCTAATTTAAGTTGGATTCGATGATGAATCCTATTTAAAAGGGGGAGAATGTAACACCCTGAATTATTATGACGTGTTCTTTGTGGTTGTCGGATTATTTGTAGACCTAGTTCGTTTGAGTTGTTGTGGGTCTAGTAGGGTTTCTGGTGTGATATTCGTGACACATTTGTACTCGTGTTCGAATTCCAACGTTTATGTCATGTTCGTCGAAAATGGTTCGAACGAGGTTATCCAACGTGTTTGCGTTTGAGTCGTTGCGCGTTCAAACAGAGTCGTCCAGTATTATCGTGTTCGAGTAACGTTCGTTCACGCGTTCAAACGCCGATCATCAGTAACTTCTCATGCGTAACTCGTTTGAACGTTGAGGTGGAAAGCATAAATTCATGGGCTACGATATAAAGCCCAATTGAGAGGCTATGGTCATTTTACCCATTTTCCTCTTTCACTCACCATACCCATGACTCAAGCACTTAATTTATCTATAGATTAGCTACATTTGAAGGATTCTCTTTGCAATTTCTTGAGCAAATCATAGTAAGGTAAGATTCTCATATTTATCAAGCAATTTTCCATGCATTTCTAGCGTGATTTCCTAAGTTAGTCACTCAAATCCATGGGATCTAAGCATGATGCTTGGTGTGTTACATAAGAAGGTTGATTTGAGTTTAGGTTTAACAAGATTAAAGATGGTTATCATGATTTTGTACATGGGTTGTCAAGATTTTAGAAGCATGTTGCATGAGTATGATAAACTAAGGTTGATCTAGCATGATAGACGATGATTGAGTGTTTAGCATGATGACAATCATTGGTATGGATGGAGTTGCCTTGTGATGGTTATAGATGTTTGAAGAATCGCCATGTCTTGTTCACTCACAAGAGTTAAGATACCTTTTGTGTTGTTGGTAGCTTTGTCTAGGTTGTTGTGCATACATGTCAACTAGTTGGGAAGATATTCCGACTATTGTTGAATCGCTAATAGCTTAGTTAGGATAATATTTAGAGGTAACCGTAGATGTTAGAGACGTCATTAGCTTCCTCGTCAACATAGTAGTTACACATTCATGAGCATGATTATATCGTTAATACTTCTTCTCATATGTTAATGATACTTTGAACATACGCTTGTAGATACTACGCATGATATTCCATCAGGTTCCGTGCGACCCCTCGAGCAATAGGATCAAGGCTAGCTTTGTGAGTGGATGTTATGATTTCTTTTACATTTTCAATTTTCAAATGATTTATAAGTCAAGCTTTGGGTTCATGATTTTATCGAACTTCAGTATGATGTGGATATGTTTATATTTGCCATGTTTTCTCAGATATCAGCCAAATATAATTTATACATATTTTCAAGCCATGTTTATATATTGTTTAAGTTAAATGACATGGTTTTGTAAATATAGAAAATATTTCAAACGTGAGTAGAGTATTGTTCTCTTAGCATATCGACTCGGGCACGCTCAGTTCAACAAGTCTAATGGTTTAAGATAAACTCTCTTATGATATTATAGTTATAGCTCAGCTTTCCTCAACTTACGCAGTGCTATGCCCCACTAAGTAGGTTTTATCATATATATTACATTATTGGTGATGTTTTACAGTGACAACCGTACGGACCAAAATTGGGCCGGGGGCATAACCGTCTTTTCACCTCAAACCCAACAGTATGTAAGGCCCGAAAGTAAAGACCAAGCCCAAAGAATTCAGTATTATTGGATTATAAATTAAGCCAGAAGCTTAAAGACAAAATCTTTTAATTATATCAACCACATTTCCCCACTTTGCCTAACACAAGGCATATTCTTACATGCTCAAACTTTTTTAAGTGTCTGGGCTCATTGTGGGACTTATGCCAGCTGCCAAAGATGATATTTTTCATCTATAAATAACAAAGCAATTCAAGACACAAAGCATTAAAGCTTTTCCACTCTCATACAGGCCTATATTCTCTGACACAAGCTCTCGGAATTTCCCATTCCCTAAACACTTGTCACCGCCCTCACGGCCACCCAAAAAAGATAAGGTAATAACAATCATTGCTTTCACATTTTACTTGTTCACTGCTCATTTCATACTACTGACTTGAGTGTCGAAGTGCAACCGGTACCCACCACACCGGCGGGTAGTCTGCTCCCGCTCACTCTACCTTTGTTTTGTAGGATCGCTAATGCCCCCAACCTACAAATTCTGATTATGGACCTCGGCCGAAAGTCAGCATCTACAACAGCTAATATCAGTTTATGTTTTATCAACAATGCTTTGATTTATACTTATTGAATTTATAAGATTACTCCTACCATGTTTCTTTTTCTAGTGTTCACTCACTAGGTCATCTAAAAGACTTACCATTCCTGCACGCCCTTGATAACCGATCTCAGTGAGGCTATTGTTTGGCTAGATTTTGACAGCTTGGAGATGATGGTACTAGTTGTAGTCATATGAGTTCAAGTCTTGGGTTTACTTTTGGTCAATTTTTATTTTGTTGTTTGAGCCATGAAGTCGTATGACATTATATGTAGAGGACATGTTATGTTAAGATACTTCAAACAGTTTATGTGTAATGCAAACATCACATATTTGCATATTTTACATATTTGAGTTATAATAACGCATGTTTCACATCATACATGTACATGTTCAGTCATGATTTGTCACGTGTGCATAGGTTATTTGCATGTTATGCATGAGTTTATAGGTTTATGAATGCGGTAAGACCATCTCATGCCGATCATAACTCGAATATACTGGGATGTGATAGCTAATTCATTGTTATGACATTAATCCAAAGACGGTGAGTATTCTGTAAAATCTAGGTATTAGGTTATGGTGGATTTGAAGTATGAAGAGGTAGTTGGAAGGTCAAACTTGTGCTCATGGAGTTGTTCTATCATCTAGCAGTTGCGTATTCCTCCGAAAGTCAAGATATTTTATATAGAGAGCTGCTACAATGAGGTTGCCAACATCGGCAAATATGATGGTCAAGCAAGCACTTGAGTCACTAGTGTGCGGGGAATGCTATAACGCATCCGAGGATGTGGGTCACGCTTTAATAGTGTGTGATAAGGTAGTAAATGTGTGGGGATTATGTGAGTTTGGTAAGGTGGTACTAGACTTGTACAAATGAGATTTTTGTATTTGTCTTGCCAAGTTGTAAGAGTTATTGCCTTAAATCGAATTTGAGCCGCCGGTGATGACTTTCTGGTCCTCATGGAGTGCTCGCAACTATGGACTATTATAAGGGAAGTCGACTAATCCACATTTGATCTGTTAGCAAGTAGTGGGGTGTAGTGAATCCTTTTAGAGAATGATATATGATTTATGCATATCTGTTGTCAGTCGCGCATCGGTGGAGGGTGTTAAGGGGGAGTGTCCTCTAGAAGTGATGTGAACCCAAAGGTACAAACCATTGAACCCACGAACAAGATGAATCAAAGACCCATAAAAGCCAATATGGACAGATTAGAATCCCTAAACCTGTTGAATATTAGATTCAAGAACTTAGGTTGTAATAAAACGCCATACAATTTGCAAGACTTTGATGAGTTATAGTTCTTTCAAGAAGTCAATAGGATGCCTCACGAAATTCTCTAAAAATATGTTTATTATTGGTTGTTGAATAAAATAACAAGTCAAATTCCTTTTATAGGAAGATATAAGCTTAACATGGATGCAACTTTAAAAGAAGTGGTTGCCAATGTTGGCCTTGGAGCCTTGATTCGTGACTACCATAACATGGTTATGATATCTCTGTAACTGAACAAGAGGTGGATGTGGAGTGCGTTAAAGCTGCGACTATTTGTTTTGGGTTGAAGATGGCTCATGATGCATGTTTATTTCATTTGATTATAGTCAGAATTTTTAAATGTGGTCCATCTAATAAATAACGAGACATGTACAATGAAGGAAATTTTTTGGGATATCATGGAGGTCCATCAGCTGCTACAATATTTCCGGGATCTCTAGTTAAATATGTTCTTAGACATACAAATAATGTAGTTCATTGTTTAATTAAACTATCTTTACATTTGGGTCGGTTCGAAACTTGGATAAAAGATTATCTATATGAGATAACTTCTGATTTGTAACCTTTTTCTAGACATGGACAACGGTTCGGTTCCACAAGATTATTAAATCGAAAACCATAACAGATCGGAACCAAACCAGACGATTTTGATTTTTTTAATTTTAAACTTTAATAATAGTTTTTAAAAAATAAAAATGAGATTAACAAATTTATTTAAAATTATTAATTTGAATTTATATTAAATTAAATTAAAAATAAAAAATAGCTTGAACTTAAATTTAAAAACTTAAGTTGCCCACGTATATCTTCTAGAGGTGATAGGAATCAAAGCTCACGTAATTCCATTATATTTTAAAGATATTTCCCCATTATAATTATTTACTCATCAATCATCATTATTATATGTGCATGTTGATCCTTCAGCTCCCGTTCCACCTGCACTTGCAGATGCATTGTCGAACAAGTCTTCAAAGTCATCAGGGGCATCTTCTTGTTGCCTTAGATCAGCTTGAGTCCAATCATCCACACATGTTGTTGCTTATAAAGTGCTTGGATGTAATGAAAATCGTATCGCTTCCAAAATATTGCCTCCCAAGCTGGAGGTTTGTTCAACCGCAAAGGTGGAAACAGGTGCTGACAGTACCTCTTTAGCAATAATTGATAAAACACGGTAGATATTTTGATATCAGTTCCACCAGTCAAGTACTTTAAATTTTTATGCACTAAACTTTCAGGAGGAAACTCAAAATTGGTAGATAAATAATTATCTAATTCCGGGTTGTTAGTCGTGTTATCCTTATATTTTTTATTTCGTTGTAGTAACCAACGATCACCTACGCTAAGTCTTGAATGTATTACGGGTTCGCTATTAGATTGTGCTAATGATTACAAGTTATACTACTAATATATCATTAAATAAATATATTAAATCAATATTTTTATCTATTATATTTGTAATATTAATTTCATCAGCTATTCCTAAATATATAGTAAGTTAGTAAGTCACTATTCAAACCTTCTAATTTAGATCTATGATCAAAAATCATAGTAGTAAGATAAAACAAAGAAATATATTTAAAATAATTCAACAATTTTCTCTTCATAACAGTTATAGCTTCAATTAAAACAATATTATTAATATCATAACTTTCAATATGCTCATATAGAGTACGAACAATATTCAAACATTCAACAAGAAATAAATTTATTGTATAAAAATAAACTGAACTAAAAATATTTGTACCATCATTAAATTTTTAAAGTTTTAAATTTTGTTCACAAATATCTCATTAACTAAGCAAAAGTGTTATATGTTGAATATGTTGGGAAAAAAACTATATAATACGTCTTTGTATTGAAAAGCTTGACTTAAAAGAAATAAGTTGAATTCCAACGAGTTGGAACATCTCGTGAAAATTTTACCGATTTAACACCATTTAATTTACAAAACTTGACATATTCTCTCATAACTTGAGAATATGACAAAATACAATTAAGTGCAATCTTAATATGATCAATGTGATTTTCCAAATAAGTTAGACCATCTTGAACACATAAATTAAAGACATGACATGTGCAACGAACATGAAAAATTGGCCCCCCAAATTTGGTTGATATATTTATTTTAAATCTCTAATTGATTTAGTATTTACAGTTACATTGTCAAAACCAATTGTTAAAATTTTACTTAATAAATCATATTCATCAAAAAATACTTTAATCATTTTATAAATATTTTGTGTAGTATGTTGCTCATCAAAAACTCTGAATGCAATAAGTCGTTTTTGCATGTTTCATGATGCATCAATCCAATAACAAGTCACCTTTAATATCTTAAAATTTTTCATTTAAAATAATTTTATCATTTTGTATAATTTAAAAATTTGACATTTCGTTGTATTCTAGTCATTTTACAGGCAGCATGATTTAAAGTATTTCGAGCATAATTAGTAAAAGTAATTTTTTTTACCAAAATTTAAAGAAAGATGTGTCATACAAGTAAATTTAACAAATTCTTCTATATTTTTAGCATCAGAATATTTAAATAAATCTAAAGAACTCGCACCTCTACTAGAAGAAACATAGCTGCCCATTTGAGTTTGCATTGTATCAAATCCAACTTCAGCGACATGATGTATATCCAAGTGCTTGTTCATATTGCCATAGCCACTAGTAAATTTATAAGATACACCACAATAGTTGCATATTACTCTTGGACTTTTATTTTCAATATCGACTAAATGAAAATGAATTTTGAAAATATTGGAAGATCGAGACTTAACTTCTCTTCTCCGTGTACCGATACTTTGGCCGCTCTCTTGGGTTGACATATTGGACATGTTGTTCTTAGATTATCTTGCCATTTTTTTGTTAATATTGAAGAATTGTAAATTTAAATAAATATGAAAAATTGAAGATGAGAGAACTGAGAATGAGAGAATTGAGAATTGGCGTGTTGAAAAAAATGAAGAATTACCCATATTTATATATTTTTGGATTATTTTTGTGATACCTAAATTCTATAAAATTACCCGTTTTATTAATGTTATTAATGGTAATTTAGTAATTTTATCTAAAAATTTAAAAAATATTTTTTAGGGCAGGAAGCCGTTTGTAGCCATTGGGCACTACGGTTGTAACCAAAACCTTTCGGTTCCGTTTGATTTGGTTAGGGTCAAACCCTAACCAAACTAAATAAAATCGATTTCGATTTCAGAATCGAAACTGGCCGGTTCTAACTGATTCGGTTTTAGTTCGGTTTCGATTCCGATTTTCCGAATCGCAACCGAGATCGGCTCTACCTTTTTCTCCTATGAAATTCCTTTTAAAAGAACAAGTAAAAAATAAAGCCGTGTTTGTCGCGTTAGGGTAATTTGCTTGCTTCCTCTTCGTGTCGTTTACTGAAGTGAAGTTAAAACCAAACAGTCCCTAATGCCAACGGCTTTTCAGATTCACTAGGCTTATCCGCATAGTGAACCCGACCAGCCGACCTAGTGTGTCTCTATTATCTAATAGGTTAATCACGTGCTTGAAACTCTACGGTGGTCCTCACTCACATCGTTAAAAATTAAATGCTCACTTTAATCGATCATCCATGTGCACGTGGGACCTACTTGAACGGCTGTGATTTAACTTGATTTTCATGACGTAAGTGAAATCCGTATGGAGGTAAGTCCAGTCAGGATTTGACACGTGTTTCGGTGGGGGGGTTGGGGGTGGGATTTTGGATTAAAAAAGCAATCAAATATTTCAGCATGTTCATCTAAGACCACAAATCATCGTTGTGATGGAAGAACCAAAAAGTTAAATAAAGTAATGTGGACTGTACACGTAATGTAATCATATCCGACACCGTATGCTTCTTCTCCACACAATGTCAGGACTTTTTGGCCGCTAAGTTAACAAGATCTTGACCGTCTACTCTTGATGGGTCACACTTAAATAAATGGTCAAGATTAGAGGATCCTGGCCATCATCATTGATTAATTTCAATCAACTTTTGTTTACGCATTTAATGATAGGCTTTGCACTGAAAAATATGTATTAATTATTGTAAATTTCCCAAGATAACCAATCAATATTTCAATCGATCGCTTAGAGATTCGAGACCACGGCTCTTAGACTGAGGTTTCCCGCTTCCAATTTTCCTCCCCCACTCTACAATATCTAGCTTTCGCGTCTCTCTCACGCGCCATTCCCTCCAAAATCCTCCAAAATAAACGGCTGTCAAATCCCACATGCTTGTGGACCCCACTTTAATCCTATAGGCCAAATTATTTTATAGTATTACTCCTTTCATTTTCTTAATTTAAAAGAAATAATTTTTATTTAATATGGAAATTAAGAAGATTAGCAGGTTAAGAACGGACCCCACAAAAAAGTCCGTGTCGGGTGCTAAACGGCTAAAACCAACTGTTAAAAAAAAGACAAACGTCTGCAAACGCCGTCTGATTATGCTTTTGCTTTTTTTTCTCTCACATAACACCATCACCTTCATCCCCTAGCTATCATCAGTACCACAACAAGCAACAGCCTCTACAATTAACAATTTACATATAAAATAAAGAAACAAAGAGAAAAAGGAAAAAAAAAAGTGAATGAAGTGAACAAATAAACTAAAAACACTTCTTCATTTGCTGTGGCTCTGCTTTCTTCTTTATCCTTCTTATCAAATGCTCAGGCATTAGCGCGACTGAGATCTGTTGACCTTTGATATTTTATCTGACGACAGATCTTTGTTAAAGCAAAATGGGGAGCGTGTCGTCGGACGACGACGTTTCTGATCAGCAAAGTGAGAGGTGCGGGAGCTACTCTTTGAGCGCTGACGTCAGCGAGTCAGAAAGTTGTAGTAGTAGTACTAGCTTTTCTTGTAGGAGATTCGACGCTGAAGGCGCTTCAAGTTCGATGGCGTCGTCTCCGCGGCCGTTAGCCGGACGATTTGGTTTTCCGGTGCCGGTTATGGTGCCTGTTATTGGCGGGAAAGATGTGGTTGTTTGGGATGAGAAGCCGGAGAAATCTGACACTGACTTGTCCGGTAATTTATTTTTGTTTTTTGTTTTTACAGATTACTTCTTTATTTTATTTCTTGATTTTATTTGGATTTGGCTAGATATTGGTTACTGAGAAAGAAAGTATGAGGAAAAAATATCAAGAAAATATATTTATTTTCTTGCCTTTTTTTTAAATAGATTTCATATCTACTTGTTAGTGTTAATTATTTCAATTTTGCTATTATTTTTCTTCTAAAATGATCAAATGTGAAATAAGTGGAGATCTCAGTATGTAATAATGTGCTAGTTAAGCTGTTAAGGATTGATAAGTTTTTGTTAATTATTTAGATATTTATTAATTAATTGATTAATTATTTTTACAGAAGTTGAGATGATGAAAGAGAGATTTGCTAAGCTTCTTTTAGGTGAAGACATGTCTGGTGGCGGCAAAGGAGTTTGTACTGCACTTGCCATCTCAAATGCAATCACCAATCTCTCAGGTTAGGGTCAATTTTCAGTCAACATAAATTAATTTATGAGTATCCACTTATATTCTAATGGCTGTTTTGGTTTGAAATGTTCAGCGACTGTGTTTGGAGAGCTGTGGAGATTAGAGCCATTAGCTTCCCAAAAGAAGGCAATGTGGCATAGGGAAATGCAATGGATATTGTCTATTAGTGATTCGATTGTTGAGCTGGTACCTTCCATAAAGCAGTTTCCAGGTGGGGGTACATATGAAGTGATGGCGACAAGGCCACGGTCTGATTTATACATGAATCTACCTGCACTTAAGAAACTTGATGCTATGTTGACTAGTATGCTTGATGGATTTTGTGAGACGGAGTTTTGGTATGTGGATAGAGGGATTGTTGTGGGTGATGGAGGCAATTGTGATGCTTTTTCATCAATGGTTCCGAGTGGGAGGCCATCGGTGAGGCATGAAGAAAAGTGGTGGTTGCCATGTCCGAAGGTGCCACAAAATGGGTTGTCGGAAGATGCAAGAAAAAAGTTGCAGCAATGTAGGGATTGCACGAATCAGATACTAAAGGCAGCATTGGCAATTAATAGTAGTGTGCTCACAGAGATGGAGATACCCACTGCTTACTTGGAGTCCTTGCCCAAGGTATTGGTTTCTGCATCAAAAGTTTTGTTTTCTTAATGACTCAGAACATGATAATAGTTCCAGCTTTTGCTGTGAGTTAACAGTATATGAAATAAATAAGTTGAACTCAGATAGCTGAATATTTTTAACTGTTTCTTTTTGTTAATTGGTTTGCCATCAGAGTGGAAAAGCTTGTCTAGGGGATATCATCTATCGTTACATAACTGCTGATCAGTTCTCGTCAGAATGTCTTCTTGATTGCC
Organism: Zanthoxylum bungeanum; assembly: GCA_019454045.1. Lineage (NCBI taxonomy): Eukaryota > Viridiplantae > Streptophyta > Magnoliopsida > Sapindales > Rutaceae > Zanthoxylum > Zanthoxylum bungeanum. The sequence continues at coordinate 11,544 of SKCR01045891.1, forward strand.
TCGATTTGTCATCAGAGCATCACACTTTGGAAATAGCTAACAGGATTGAGGCAGCAGTGCATGTCTGGAAGCAGAAAGATGAGCGAAAACAATTAAATCACTCGAAATCTAGGCGATCATCATGGGGTGGCAAGGTCAAGGGCCTTGTTGCTGACTCTGAAAAGAAACATTCTCTGGCCCATCGAGCTGAGACCCTGTTGCAGAGCCTAAGGCTTCGGTTTCCTGGCCTCCCGCAGACTGCATTGGATATGAACAAGATTCAGTACAACAAGGTATTGAGGGCTGATCCTTTTAAATGTTAAATACAGCTGACTACTTACTTTTTATAACACATAATACTGTCAAATAACAATCTACTGTATCTAGAATGTTTGGTGAGAAATGTTAGGAATTTCTTAGAATGTGTAACTGAGTCAAACTTCGGCAACTTTACCATAGTAGATCTCCCACCTGGAATTTATGATCGGTTCTTTGTCAGCTGTGCCTTTGCTTCTTTTGCATCTGTGTTCCCTCCATGAAATCAACATTTGAGACCTGTGCTTGCACATGGCACATTAATTCTATTGTGTGTGGACAAGCTGTGACTATAAAAGGTGGCTAAGGAGATAGCAAATTGAGTAGCCTTAGGTGAAGTTTTGTGGTTTGAACATCTTAAAGGGGGCCCATAAGAGGTAGAGTTTGCTGCTGCTATGCCATGTAACTGCTATATCTCTGTAAAATGCCTGCCTTTTTCCTTAGTTTAATACTGTTATTGGTTTTAGGGTATTAAGGAACGATTTCTACCTAGGCGGTCTCGGTTGTTTTGCCGTTGCATTCCCTCATACTGTAGTATCAAATAGTGGACCAAATGAAGAAATAATAGGAATAAATGCTTTGCTTTTGTAACAATGTTTGAGTAAAACTGTCTATTTTTCTTTCAGGATGTAGGGCAGTCGATCCTTGAAAGCTACTCAAGGGTGATGGAGAGCTTGGCCTTCAACATCATGGCAAGAATAGACGATGTGCTTTTCGTTGATGATGCAACCAAGAGATCTGCTGCGGCTGAATCACTCTCTATATTCAGCAGAGGAAGTCTGAGTGGGCTTCCCATCCAGAAGCGCATGTCCCCCAGCCCCTTCTCAATCCAACACACCCCCTTTGCCTCTCCATTTGCAACCCCAACGTTCTGTTCTTCAACTCCCATCAGAGGAAGTCCAGGAAGGGCACCGACCTCTCAGAAGAGGACCAGCAAGGACGCACCTGACTGGAAGATAGAAAAACCATGTCCAGCTGAATTTGAGAGGGTATGGTCATATGCTGGGAACCTAAGTTCGAGAAGAATTTCCGGAGATGCTCCAGAGCGAGATTGACATGAAGTGATGCTGCACTCTTTTACAACCATCAAAGAAGTTGCACAGATGTTCAGTAGGATTGCGGCTATCATGGGGATAGAATTTGATTAACGATTATGTACATTGTTTAGCAGTAGGAATATCATGTTCAAAAAGTTTTGATCATGGTTTTTTGTTAGGCGGGAGTGAAGGAAACAAGAAAGATTATGCTTCTGTTATAAAATTATCTGATATCTGAAAATTCTCTCTTTTATCTGCTTTTACATTATAACGAGCGTACGACAAGTCATTTATACTTGCTTTTTCCGTTTTGATCCACTGTTTTTGCTTGCTCAATACATGATTTTCAAAAGAGAACATGCACAAACTAAAACAACATAAGCTTTTTTTCTACAGCACTCGGTGCGTAAATTATGAAATTAACATTACTTACAATCATGGTCCCAGTTATGTACAAATCCAAGAATTTAGTTTGAGGAAACAGGAAACTCAATAAAATAAAATAAAAGATAAACTAAAATGACGACTATGCTGCGATCCGAGGTTATAGTGCGAGATGAAACACTACAAAGCACTCTAGCAACCACCATCCAGCAAAATTTGCTGATGGGTTAACACTGATGAGAGACATTACCCTGCGGAGCAAGAACACAGAAATGAAACATGATATCCAATGAAAGAGTGATCATTCACTGATGGAAAATGGAAATCCATACTATAGTTCACTTAGCAGTTCTATTATCATCAGAGCTTTCAAGGAATCTGAATTTGAGATTCAAGATCTGCAAGAACTGATTTCCGATTCTGATATGTATCAGAGTGACAAAATGTGTCCTAGATCAGTCGAGGTTATGTAGGAAAGCCAAGAAGCAAAATCTTTATTTTGTTAGGGTGGTCCCTTGATGTGATTTACACCTGTTGCATTTACCAAATTGTCACATTTCGGATGATATTATATACGATTAGAAAATCAAGGGTAGGTTTGATTTGAAGAAGAAAATATAACTGAGAATGAACAATCTGAACAACATATACCTAAAAAAAATCACAAATGACCATAAAGAAAAGAGAACACTCACTTCCAACATAGTAGGGGTGACCCAACAGGGAGGTGGCCAAAACAGCTTCGAAAACTCAGGGTAATTCCCAAATGGCTTAATGCACCCACTCTCTAAATCGAAGACGCCCACACCATGACCACAACAACCATCATCACCTTCACCACTCAAATAAAAGAGATTGTCTACAAAAAGTATGCAATTGCCTTTACTCACACCAAGATCATCAGCAGATGCCGAAAAAACACAATCTTCGCCCAAAAACAACACATTATCCTTTAAATTCTCCACCTCAAACCACTCCTTCTGCTTCCAATCCAGCCTAAAAACTCTAAACATCACCGTCCTCTCACTCATACAATAAGCAAGCTCCGGCTCATGCTGAAAATACTCGTCCAAAAAACTCGAATCCACTGTGGCATCAATGCTCAAATACATATCAACCAACAACAAATCACCCTTACACTCAACCAAATACTTCTTATCACCACCAAATACGGGATTCGCAACTAAACTCATATCACAACAAGAATGATCAACGAACACAGTCCTTCCCGTATTATCAACTGCGTAAAATTTCCCTTTATATAATATCACATCATCATATGGTGATGGCATGTGTTCTAATATAATCCACTCTTTGTTTTCACTCTTGTACATTGCTAATTTACCAGACACGTGTATTGTTAGCAACACAAATTCATCAAGATCGCTTTTTTGACCTAAATGCATCAAAATTAGCTTCTCCATGTATAAAGTACAAGCATCAATTGCCGAATTGGGAGGGTAATTTAAGTAATTTAGCACATATTCATGTCCAATTTCCAACAAGCTCATATTTTGAACATCCAATACCTTAGCAAACTCGAAGCGGTGTCGTTTCAGTGGATTCAGCAAGTGCTTTCTATTGGATGCGTCTTCTTTCACTTTGATCAGCCAGCTCGTCGCAGCGTTTTGAGGCGATCGGATGACGAAAACGGTGCGTTTCGAGAGGGAGAAACCGAACGAGGAGCCGAAGGAATTCTCAGCGTTGTTTTCTTTTGGAAGGAGCGGGAATCGGCCCGGGAAACGGCGGCGTTTTGGTGCAACGGATGAGCGCCACGTGGAACACACGTGGCGGAAACGGAAGAGGTCGAAGGTGGTGTCTAGGCGATCGGCGATTAGGCCAACGAGGTCTTTAGGGAGCCGTGACCAGTCTGCCATTAAGAGAGTATTCTCTCGGGAAAGTGAAGGAAAATTTAAGATCCAAAATTCCAAATGATGGAAAATGAAGTATAATAGCTTTATTTCTAGCCAGCGGTTCAAATTTGTTGATGTGAGGGGCATGAATGTCTTTTCGCTATATTTATTTAGTTGAAATAAAAATTCTCATAGTAGGAAAAAAATGTAAACTTGTGATGAAAGTTTTGCGCAATTTCTTCATTCATTCAAAACCCTTCTGCTTCAGAACTAATGGAGAAGAAGCAGCAAGGCAAGAGCGCTTGCTCGTCAAGCCAAAAGATATTCGGAACCAACAAGCTTCAAAACAGTCAAGACGGTGCGTTTCACTTAGCTGGCAGTATAATCGAAAAGGGAATCTCCGACACCAATTAAGCTTCAAAACAAGCTCACCGTTTTGCCTTTCCCCGTCGCCCGACTCCGCTCTCACGGTCCCGTAAGCCGCTAATTCCTTTTTTTTTTTTTTTTTTTTTTTTTTTTTTTAAAATGATCTTGTTATCTAGCTCTTGTAGTTTGTAACAAAGTTGCTCTTTCTAATGCTAAAAGTTCTTTTTCAGAAAATAAAATTATACTTGAAGTTGATTTTAGAATGTGATTTTGTAGCATTGGGGTCCAATAGACAGTTATAAGAGCAAAGATGATTATAATGATGAAGAAGATGATGATGACTTTGATGTTCAGTCATTTGCAGCTTTTACTGATGCGGTAGAGAGAAAAGGTTTAGATTTTAGCAACTGGAAAGAGAAAATCCTGAATCATGATTCAAATGTCTCATCACGCATAGGAAAAACGGGAAAACATAGGAATAACGAAAAAAGAAATTAAAAACATTGCTCATGGTCCATCCTCAGTTGATTTGGATGTATCTGTTCCCATGGAAATGGATGTTGAGGATGATTCGAGTAATCATTTAGCTGTAAATAAAACTAATGAGGCCGTGACTAGTGGTTCAAGACCTTCAGGTGTGAGCATGGAAATATATAAAAGTGCTGAACTTAATTATACAGAGAATGTGGAAGTCGATAGCTCTAGTATCACATCCATAAACAGTCAACTTGGTGCGGAAAGAATGTCAGATGATAGTCTTGCAGAAGCGCATTTTGAGAAAATGGATACAGTAATACCATTGGAAATGGACAAGAGTCCATGTCTCGCAAGAGCAAGATAGATTGTGCACGGTTGCAGAGCATGTCTTCTGATGAGATTGCTCAAGCACAGGCTGAGATAATGGAGAAGATGAACCCCACATTAGTCATTACTAAATTTACTGAAAAAGCAGGGTGAAAAAAAGTTGAAGCAGCAAAAGTGCTCAAGCTCAGTTAGTGCTAGCAACATTGTTGAACCGCATAATGCAGTAAATGAGAGTCGAGATCCTATAAGGTACAAACTTCTGGCAGGTAACTCTCCTTCACAAAGTGGAAAAACAATGTTGTGCAAAATCTACGCAAATCTTGTAGCTTTTCGTGGAATGCTTGGAGCAAGAGGGTAGAGGCAGTTCGGGAATTCATGTTTTCTATGGATGGATCTGTTGTTTCCCATGCTTTTGTCCCAAAATCTGAGATTGTTAAGCCTAATTTATTTTTCTTTTTAATCTTGCTGTTGCACATGTTTAGGTTTTGTCAATGACATCTTATGTACATATTTTACTTAAATATCGTTGTTCTTTAATCTTTTCTGAAATCTCTTTTATTAACTGAAAACAACTTCTTTTTTTCTGGAAAATTTTTCAGAAATCTACTTTTCTGGAAAATTTTTATAAACTGCATTTTCTGAAAACTATATTTCTAGAAAACGTTTCTCTGGAATTGTCTTTGAAATAGATATCTGAAAACTATTTTCCGAAAACTGATCTCTATCTCTGAAAACCTGACGTATGGGGGCGTTACGTATCGCCGTCCCTCAAAGCATGCCACTACCTGTCCCTGAAACTAGTGGTCTTGGGGCGTTAAGTATCGCCGTCCCCCAAGCCACTGAACTAGAACTGGGGGTGCAGATCTATGCTACCCTCTAAGCTCTGAATCTAGGATCTAGGAGCTTAAAAATAAAACAAAATGTAAATACATCCAAAATTTTCAGAATGCCACAATGGTTAATTTCTCTGGGTTCATGTTGAATACTTTGCTCCTTGGTCAAAAAGGTTACATAGGTAGTACTTTTTTTTTTTTTTTTTGGCTGTCTTGAAATTGGCTGTGCAACGGATCTTGCACTTGTCTGAGGGATGAGATATGGTTTTATAGAATCTGATCATTCATTCTAAAATTTATCATTGATATTTCTTGTGTTACAGGTGATACATCGGCTCAAAATAAGCTTAGTGCTGATAATGTTGGTGGTCGTGATTACTGATTACGTAAGCACAGACAGGGACCCTGGTGCTGCAGGTTACACAATCAAAGAAGCTGTGTCTCTTAGTAGAAGTGCGGTAAGTTTATTATATTTTCTTGCTAATTGTATGTTTTTTATTTGGCTAAATTTGTTTTTCATTCAGTCTAGTTGTGAGCTTTGTCCTTTTCAATTTATTCCTTTTGGTTGAAGTTTGAGTTTAATGATGGAAAATATTCATGGTTCTTTAGAAACAATGATGTGTTAATACTTCCCATTTTATGCTTATCGATATCATGTTCCACAAGTTTCTGACTTTGATTGTTTCATGTTCCTGGACAACGGGGCCTTGGATCGAAACTCCTTCATTCTGTGCTTGATAAGGCATTACACAATATCTATCGAAATCTAGTCAGACATACCTTGAGATATGATAATAAAGTTGACAAATCTACTGACTGGGAGGCTGTTTGGGCTTATGCTCTTGGCCCAGAACCTGAACTGGTTTTATCATTAAGGTGGAATGCATTCAAAGTTCTCTTTTGCTTGTTCTTATTAACCTTCCAATGACTTTTTTACCTTCCTATTATTTTAATTCTTTTCTAGATTGTGTTCCCCCCCCCCTTTTTTTTTTTTTTTTAATTACAATACAAATCTACAGATATATAATCTGGAATCTACTAGGATATTTAATACAAACATTTATAGCACACCCAGACATCTACGTCTACTAGAGACGGAATGTCTACTCCCACTCAAATATGGGGAGAACTCAACTATACTCCCAATAATGGGAGGAATTGGACTCCTTGCTTGTGCAGGGAGTCGAGTTTGTGCTCTCCCATTTGGGAGAGCACAAGCTCACCACTGGGCCACTAAATTGTGTTCCTTGCTGTTATTAAAAGAACATGCAAATATATTAAATTCATAACTCAATTTCTGCTAACCCTGCTGCCTTCGAGTTTTTTTCTGCCCATTTTAAAGTCTCAAATTTTTGGTGATTTTATAGTCATGATTTAATTTAAATTTTTGTTTGTAGGATGTCACTTGATGATAACCACAATTATGTTGTTTTAGAATGTCTCAAAGTTCTTCAGTGCACTCTTAGCTGTGACTTGAATGGGCACTTCTTTGATATCTCAGAGGTAAAGGTTTTATCTTTATTATTTTGGGCACAACCTCATATAAACACGATTCTGAAGAGAATCTTGATATGAATAGTACTTCAGAAAATAGAAACTTTTAGGAAGGACATCTATACTGCCCCTGTATTCCGCTGTAAACCGGAGATTGCTCTTGGTTAAGTTGGCTTTCTTCATGGTGGATACTGGAAGTACAGTGTCAAACCTTCTAATGTCCTCCTGTTCAGCAAGGCCATGTATGACGAGACTGATGGGAAGCATACAATTCGGGATGATATTGTTGTTGCTGAACAAGATTTTGCCGCAGGTTTGGTTAGGATGGGATTTTTCCTAAGCTTGTCTATCTATTGGAGGTGAGCATGATTATACAGGGAAAAAAAAGAAAAAAGAACATCTTTGTTTTTGGTTATTTTGAATTAGGGAAGCCATATAACCTTCTGTTGATTATCACACAAGGTGTAAATGAGAATTAATACTTCACACGTACACTCTCTTATTCCTCTCGGCAATTTTTTTATGTTTTTCTTGGATGCCTAAATGCTTTATGACTTTGGTGATACTTTTATTTAACTATTTATTTATCTATCTTTCATCATTTGGTGTACATGATTCTATACCTTGCTAACCCAAGCTAATATAAATGGTTTTAGACATGCCCTACAGGGGCTTTGGAGGAAGACATTGTTATTTCTATATTTATTGCTATAGCAAGGCATTCACCAGTATGTGCAACTGCAATTATGAAGTGCGAAAGGCTTGCTCACAGATTTACCATTAACAATAGTGCTGAAGTTCTACCATCTAGGATCAGATCTGTTTGCCACTTGAGGTGGGTTTATTATATGTTACTCTTTTTTGGAGTTCAAAATATCCTGTATACTGAAAATAATGCTAACATAAAGAATGACATGGTGTGAGTCGTGTGACACTGACTGTCTTTTGTGTTTTGTCCTGATTAGTTATTGGATGGTTCATAACTTAGCTCTGAACAAGTTGAAACTTATATATGTATTATTTCTATTATTAACAAGGTGTTGGCTCGGTCTGTCAAAGAGACTTGTATGGAGTTCATAAAAATTGGGATTTTCCTGGCTATGACATGGCATTTATATCGATCTTTTTCATCCCTTGTGGAATGGTTCAAGTTGGGAAAGGAAAACTGTGTAATGTCATTTGGCTTGATGGTTGAACAACTTCAGTTTTGGAGGCTCTGCATTCAGAATGGCTACTGTATATCATACTTTCCGGATATCATTCCTGCTTTATGCCTGTGGTTAAATCCACCTTCAATTGAAAAAATGATTGAGAATAATGTCCTGAGTGAATTTGCTTCCATTTCAGCGGAGGCCTACCTTGTTCTCGAGGCTTTGGCTATGCGACTTCCAAACTTCAATTCTCAGGAGCATTCAGTGTGTGCTGATATGGAAACCTGGTCTTAATCTCTTGTCGCACCAATGCTTGATTCCGCAGTTAAGTGGCTTCAAAAAAAATCTTCTCGTGTCTAAATACTTTGACAGGCATGAAGGAATCAGGAGTCGGTTTATTTTTCAAGACTTATCTGTTTCTCCATTGTTGTGGGTGCATTCTGCCATTTTGCTTTTTCTTCCAAGAGTTCTTGAGAGGGCCATAAGATGGCATAAACTTGCGTGGAAGTAGACAGCATTTTCCATGGTTACCACAATTTGTTCTCAAGTGGCTTGAAAAATAATCTTCTCGTGTCTAAATACTTTGACAGGCATGAAGGAATCAGGAGTCAGTTTATTTTTCAAGACTTATCTGTTTCTCCATTGTTGTGGGTGCATTCTGCCATTTTTCTTTTTCTTCCAAGAGTTCTTGAAAGGGCCATAAGATGACATAAACTTGCGTGGAAGTAGACAGCATTTTCCATGGTTACCACAATTTGTTCTCAAGTGGCTTGAAAAATAATCTTCTCGTGTCTAAATACTTTGACAGGCATGAAGGAATCAGGAGTCAGTTTATTTTTCAAGACTTATCTGTTTCTCCATTGTTGTGGGTGCATTCGCATTCTGCCATTTTGCTTTTTCTTCCAAGAGTTCTTGAGAGGGCCATAAGATGGCATAAACTTGCGTGGAAGTAGACAGCATTTTCCATGGTTACCACAATTTGTTCTCAAGGTTGGACTGGAAATTATTAATGGGTTTTTGAGTACCTTGAGTGCAAATGAGAAATAATATGGAAGTCATATTGCTCCTGGCTGCTCTTTTTTTTTTTTTTTTAGGAACTAGGTCATTTCAGACGACAAAATGAATATGAAACATCCTTGGAATCTGTTTCTTGCCTTCATGGAGTAGTTCGGGTTATTGTTTCTATTGATAACTTGATCCGATTAGCCAAGTCTCGGAGATCTTATCCTACTTCCCAAGGGTACAGTTTATCTAAAGAGGAAAAAATACTTGAGGAGGGGATACTTGAGTGGTCTCTGGTTGACTTGCAATGGTTGCTAAAGATTTTTGTGGAGTTATTTACAACAGAGCGTCACTTTGTGCAATCCATTGAAGTGTTTGGTAGAGGTGGCCCTGCTCCTGGTGTGGGACTTGGCTGGGGTGCTTCTGGTGGAGGGTTTTGATCCACAACTGTTTTGTTGGCACAAACAGATGCGCGGTTTCTCATTGACTTGCTTGAACTCATTCAAATGGTGCCTGTCTCTGAGATGTCGACAGATGATGAGATGGATTTTGCTGTACGTATTGTTCATCCTGCCCTAGGAATATGTCTAAATGCTGGGCCAAGGGATTAGGATATTGTAGATAAGGCATTCAATATTTTGCTTCAAGTCCCTGTTTTGAGGTCCCTAGATCTCTTTGCTCGCCGTTTCCTCCAGGCTAAAAAGATAATGAAATTTTTTGGGTGGGAATTTAAAGAAGAGGAGTACCTGCACTTCAGCAAAACATTAACGTCTCACGTCAAAGGTAGATGGTTGGGCATTAAAAGAAAATCCAAAGCCGTTGCTGGAAATAGTAGCTCTGGCAATAGAATATTTAAGAAGGGGAGTCCTCTGGAAACCATACCTCAGGAATTAGACCCATCAAATATTACAGGTCAAGATCATTGCTGCAGTTTTTTGGCAGTGGAGTGGGCTCACCGGAGATTGCCCCTTACCATGCATTGGTTTCTCAATCCAATCTCAACCATCTCTGATGGCTACCATGGTTGTCTTCAAAATATTCCAAAGATGATGGTTCAGAACCCCAATGTGCTCGAGGTTGCAAAAGCTGGGCTTTTCTTTCTTCTTGGAATTGAAGCTATGGCCTCATTCCTATCCTCTAAAGTCCCCTTCCCTGTTCAGAGTGTCCTTTATTTTGGAAATTGCATTCTTTGTCTGTGACACTGCTTGCTGGAATGGGTGTGCTTGAAGAAGAAAAGAGTAGAGATATAAGCTTTACAGAAGCGCTATGGGCTGTTATTGCATGAGGCATGGTCAAGTAGACTTGCTGAGCACAATTTGGAGAAAAATGTGAATTTGTTACCTGAAACTGGAGAGAGCTGTAATGTAGAGCTTCTGAGGTTTAAATCAGAGGTTTATGAGAGTTACTCAATGATAGGAACAATTAATGAAACGAATTGAAAAATAAGATTCACTGCTTCCTGAGAATAGACTTCCTAACATTCTTCACTGCTTCTGGTGTCACCCGTAACTCGAGTTCTTCGGTAAGAGAGGCGGGTAAGGGCTGACTTGCAATGTTAGGGGAATTGGATGCTTTTAATTGGGAAACATGGAAGACTGGATGTATGGTGGTCCCTTCAGGTAACTCCAGTTTGTAGGCGACTTCACCAATTTTCTGCAGGATTGTATACGGCCCGTAGTAGCGTGGACTAAGTTTTTGATTTGGTCTTTTGGCCAAGGATTTGAACTTGTATGGTTGTGTTTTCAAGAAGACTCTATCCCCACACTGGAAAGACATGTCCCTCCTCTTCATATTAGCCCTTTGCTTCATTCGGTTTTGAGCTACAAGTAGATTCCCTTTCAATTCTTCCAATATGAGGTTGCGATCCCTCATCAGCAAATTAACCTCTTCCACAAGCGAAATATCCTCACTGAAACGCAATAGCACTGGAGGTTTTCGCCCATACAATGCCTCAAATGGGGTAATCCCCAACGACCCTTGGAATGTGGTGTTATACCAAAATTCAGCCCAATGTAACCATCTAATCCACTGCTTCCGTTGCCCACTCACAAAACAGCGTAGATAGTCCTCTAAACAGCGATTCACCGCCTCAGTTTGCCCGTCTGTTTGGGGGTGATATGTTGTACTCATTTTCAAAGAAGTCTCTGCTAATTTGAACAACTCTCCCCAGAATTGGCTCATAAAGACCCTGTCCCTATCTGAAACAATGGTTCGTGGGAACCCATGAAGTCTAACTACCTCCTCAACAAAAATTGCCGCCACTTCTCTTGCTGTGTACGAATGCCCCAATTTAATGAAATGACTGTACTTAGTGAGTCTATCAACTACTACCATTATCGTATCAAAGTGCTGAATGTGTGGCAACCCTGTGATAAAATCCATGGTTATATCATTCCAAGATAAGCTGGGAATAGGCAAGGGTTGTAACAAGCCTTGAGGGCTCAAGGTGGAATATTTGTGACGTTGATAGACCTCACATTGAGCAACATATCTCCTCACATCAGTTCGCATTCCCTCCCAATATATAATGGAAGCTACCCTTTTGAGGAGTGGCATGGAATTCCTTGAGTAATTCCGGAATTCTTGGGGAGTTTTTTGGAATTACTAACCTTCCCTGGTACATCAAACAACCACCTTGGAGAGAGTATGAGAGGTGAGCATTTGGATCCAACAAGAGGCTTTGCACTACGACACATAATTTCTTATCGCTGTTTATCTCCTCTTGGAGGTCTACTAGGACAGGACATGAGGCAATTGATAAGGCTGAAAAAAGCACAAGCATTTTACCTTTCATCAAGTTCAATTGATTTATTTCAATACGCGACAGAGCATCGGCCGCTTTGTTCTCTAATCCCGGTTTGTACTGTATGTCAAAATCGTAGCCCATCAATTTAATCACCCATTTTTTATGATCTTCTCCCATGACCCTCTGATCTAATAGGTGCTTCAAACTGCTTTGGTCTGTTCTTACCATGAATTTTCGGCCAAGCAAATACGGTCTCCATTTTTGAATGGCCAACACTATAGCCATAAGTTCCCTTTCATACACAGAAGAGGCTTGCGCCCGTGTCGAGAGTGTGGCTCCAGAAAGCTATTGGGTGACCTTCCTGCATAAGGACGGCTCCTAGCCCTACACCAGATGCATTGGTTTCCACTGTAAAGGTTTTGGAAAAGTCTGGCAAGGCAAGGACTGATAGACTGATCATTGCGTGCTTCATGGCCTCAAATGCAACTTGAGCTTCCGGAGTCCATTTAAAGGCATTATTCTTCGGTAGTTGGGTCAATGGAGCGGCTATGGTTCCATACCCCTTTACGAACCTCCGGTAGTACCCCGTAAGGCCTAGAAAGCCTCTCAAGGCTTTAGTGTTGACGGGCACATGCCAATTCTTCATGCTGTTTAACTTATCAGGTTCAGCCTCCACCCCTGCTGATGATATTACATGGCCCAAGTACTCTATTTGCTGCTAAGCAAACACACACTTTTTGCTATTTACCACTAGTCGATGCTGTTGTAAGATCTGAAATGTGATCTTCAATTGCAAAAGATGGGTCCCAAAGTCCTCACTGTATATTAAGATGTCATCGAAAAATACTAGGATGAATTTCCTCAAATATGGCCTGAAAATCTCGTTCATGAGAGCTTGGAAAGTAGATGGGGCATTAGTTAAACCAAAGGGCATTACAAGGAACTCATAGTGTCCTTAATGAGTTCTAAATGTTGTCTTTTCGGTGTCCTCTCTTCTAACACGGATCTGGTGATAACCCAACTTTAAGTCCAACTTAGAAAATACCACGGCCCCCTTTAGTTCATCCAACAATACGTCGATCACGGGGATAGGAAATCTGTCAGGGATGGTCAGCCTATTCAAAGCCCTGTAATCTACACACATCCTTCATCCTCCATCTTTTTTTTTTAACTAACAATACTGGGCTAGAGTAGGGGCTGATACTCCTTTTAATGATCCCTGCCTCCAACATATCCTTAACTATACCCTCAATCTCAGCCTTTTGGTAATGCGGGTATCTATAAGGCCTGATATTTGGTGGAAGGGCACCCTCCTTCAACCTAATACAGTGGTCTTGCTCTCGTGAAATCGGCAATCCTTTTTGGGTTTCAAACACCGAAGCATACTCCCGCAAGACAGTTTGCAACTCAACATTTTCTATTAAAGATGCCCTCGTCTGCTCTGGGATAACAGCACAAGCTCCAAATTCTACCAAAAAACCCCTGTCTCCCCCCTCAGTTTCCTTCATCAGGCTCTGCAATGAAATTATACTTCTGGACAATGAGGGATCCCCTTGTAGGCTTATTACTCGATTCCCACTAACGAATTTCATCATGAGAGTCTTATAATTTGTAGAAAATTCTCCCAAGGTACGAAGCCACGCCACTCCCAATACCAAGTCCGATGTTCCTACCTCAAATGAATGAAAATTCTGGCACAATTGAAACTCTTGCACTGTAAGTTGTACATCTCTACACAACCCCTTACCCCTCAAACATAATCCATTCCCCATCTGCACCCCAAAGCCGCGTGAGTTGTCAATAGGCAGGCTTAGTTTTTCTACTATCTTTGGTGCTATGAAGTTATCAGAGGCCCCACTATCTATGAGTACAATAACATTTCCCCCCATAATCTCTCCATTTACCTTAAACAAATCATACCCTGAGGAAAACCCTAGAATTGTTTTGAGGGACAACTCTAGAGTCTCGCCTGTTTCCTCCTCGCTGCCAACTATAGGACAACTCTGCTTCCCTCGTTCTTCGTCGAGGACTCTCAACTCTTCATCAGTCTCATCAGAGACAATTACCGTGTGGAACTGCCGGTTCTTACACACGTGTCCATAGTGGAACTTTTCGTCACAGTAGAAACAGAGGCATTGCTCCCTCCGCCTCTGTAACTCGCGATCTGACATGAGTTTGGCATATTCTCGTCGGGGCCGTGTTGGGTTCACGGTTGTGGCGTATCAGCACTGTTTTCGTAGCTTCAAGTCGAGAGGGATCGCTCTTAGGGTAATTAGAACCCTTCCCAGAAAACTTATTCCCTTCACTAACCCGACCCGTATTTGAGTCCCCAAACCCACGTGTTAGGCCCACTAACACCTTTGTCTTACTTCTCAAATCATAAGCCCGTAGCCCGTTCCAAAGCCAAATTCTTATCCTCTATCCTTTGGGCCAGCTCCATTATTTCAGTTATCTTGGTGGGCTGGTTCAATCTGACCTCAACCTTTATCTTTTCCTTCAGCCCATTTGTAAAGGCCCCTGCTAGCATGTCTTCCCCGATGCCGACTAACGGAGTTGCGATTAGTTCAAATCTTTCCCGATAATCCGCCACAGATCCATTTTGCCTCGAGGCCACCAAACTTTTGTAACCATTTCCTTCCTGTAAATCTCGGAATCGCCGGAGGAGCTGAGTTTTAAAGTCGCACCAGTTGGTTATTGGAGCTATCGTTTGATTCCAATGATACCAACTCAAAGCTTTGCCATCCATACATACCACTGCAGCCGGGATATGTTCTTCTTTTGTAACTTGGTTTACCAAAAAATACCTCTCCACCCTTAATAGCCAATTATAAGGATCGGTCCCCGTAAAAATTGGGAGTTCCAACTTGCGCCATTTTGGTTCATATTTATCAAACAACCCTTCACCGGGCTTGTTGTGATTGTTTTGACCAGACTCCTCAGTGGTTTTCTCACCGGAAGACTCTCCACTTGCTTTCTCTTTCCCCTTCTTCTTGCTTAACAGCAAGTCTAATACCTTGTCCATGCTAGCTCTCATTTCGCTCATCTTCGACTCCACATTACCCATCTTCTCCTTCAATCTTGTCATGTCTTTTTCCACACTATCAATTCTGTTCTCCATTTTCGTACCATACCAGAATCGAGACGCTCTGATACCAAAATGATAGGAACAATTAATGAAGCGAATTGAAAAATAAGATTCACGATTTGAATATTGGATAATCAAGCCAAACAGCTTGTTCTAAGCATTTTTAGCAGCTTAGGTGCTCCTCTGTCACAATCCTTTCTCCAAAAAAAAATAACTGAATCCCTTCTAGCTATCATCATGAGGTTTATAACCGCATGTCCCCCCTCACAAAGGGAATTGTCAAAATACTAACTAATGACCAAATGACAAGTGGCAAAACAACAATATTGCCGTGAGACAAATAAAACAAAATAAAGAAAAACATTTGCTAATTAATCTGCTGATGTGGCCTCCCTTGTGTCACTGCTCAGTATGCTGCCTTCCCTTCCTCTGGTATACTCGAGTCAGCCTTGGTTTATCACTCAATATTTGTAGAAACACTTGCAGAGCAATTTGCCACTATATCTTATGGTGATTTGGTATATAGCCGGCAAGTTACAGCTTATTTACACCGATGCGTTGAAGCTCCTGGCCGGCTTGCTGTCTGGAATGCACTGTCTAATGTTCATGCTCTTGAACTTCTGCCACCTCTAGATAAATGTGTTGCTGAGGCTGAAGGGTACCTTGAACCAATCGAGGTAATGTTGGCTAACCATTGACTTCTTTTATTGCTTAATAATAAGTATACAATTTTTCGTTTTTTACACTTTCTGAAGTAAAGCTTATATTAGCATGTCGGCACTCTTATCTTTATCTGCTAGCTCTGGTTATAAACATTCAGTTTGAGTTATTTACAAGGTTCCATTTGAGAATGACGATAGGAAGTGCAATACAGGAAAATAACTAATAGATTTGAGGTCTTGGACTACTGGTGCTCTTGACAGAGCTGCGACACGAGGATCAATGGCATGTACTCTGGTCCTTCACCACCTTTCATCTATTTTATTCCTCTCAGATGCAGGCGACAAGTTAATTCTGCGGAATAAACACGAAACTACTCTCACCAGCAACAACATGAGGTATGCAGATTTTTTTACAAGCTTAATATGAGTAGGTCAAGATTGAAGAAACCAAATGTACATGCATAATAGAAATAAAATTAGTGAAAGATGAACCTAACAAGAAAATTGGTCGGCATACGGTGCTTTTCAAAAGGGCAATTATGGGTTCTCTTGGGATATGTTTATCATAATTTGTTTTATTTTCCACATTCAGAATCTCTTATTTGTTCACAAATCAGTGCATAATTACATATCATGGTGGATGATTAATGGTTTCCTTGTTCACTTCACCAACAACATAGCTTGTACACGTGCAAGCTTATGCTTAGAAATCTTTTCAATGATATGACACCATAATCATGTAAATATAAAAGTTTAGTTGCCCCATCATCATCAACTACCATTATTAGCTTTGCAATTGCAACTACAAGTTGTGTTTCATTATCTTTTATGTGGTGATTTGATGGGATTTATGGCCATTAACATAAGACACCAAACTTGTGTATAATGGAGAATTTACCACCATATATTATATAAATTTTCACAACTATTGTTCCCCCATGCAGCCAGGTTTTATTTTTTAACACAGTTTTTATTTATTTATTTATTTTGTGTGGTATATGTTCTCTTTTTCAATCTAATAAATTTATATTCGTGTAACATGGGTGGCTAGGGATTTTTAACACCTAGTTTATGGGAAGTTAGCCTAGAAACCCCGAAAGGGTGGTATTTGGTTGCAAATAACTTATGGTTTGATTGTCTGATCTTGGGTTTGAGTTCAGAAGGTACATTGTTTGTAAGAACCTAAGATAGTTGAGAATTTTATTTGCTCATTTTAAACCCAGATCGGGTGATTTGATAATAAGATTTCTAATATTTTCAACAAAAAAAAAAAATAATAATAATCCTAGGAGATAGGTATGTAATGGCCAATAAAAACCAGTCCCAAGGTCCATTGATGAAATTCATGATTGGTGGTGTCACCTAGGAGCCAGGAGTGGGTCCAAGGCTCAGCATGCATGGACCCAAAAGGTGAACCCACCATGTCAAAGCATAGCTAGCTGGATGCAATAGCTTCAAATACACCAAGTCTATGCATAGTGGCTTCCACCAAGACCACAAATCAACAATGACCTAATTACTTCTTGACTTCAAGAAAGATAAAAAAAAAAAAAGCTTGAATGGTAGGTATAACTTAAATCCAAAATACTAAAAAAAAAATCATATTATTTTTTGGAAAAAAATTAAAGCGATTTCTCTTAACAACTCCATAATAAAATGGATAAAATACATTAAATTTGATCAATTAATTAATAAATCCTGAGAAGGAAAGAATTGCTTGCTATTAATTTTTATTAGATATTCTTTCATGTTTAGCTTGCCAAGTGGGACTTCATTGTGTTGAATTTGTGCTTATCTTCCCACTCATTAACAAGCAATCATCATCAAGTTCATCACCCAAATTTATCTCTTTTTTCTCCCTTTTTCTTCTTGGGGCCATACACCTCAGATAATTTAATTTTTGAAAAAAAAAAATTGCTATCTATCCTAAGTCTTGAGTTTTTATTAATAATGGTAAAATAATTTCTTTAATTATCAAAAACTCTACTTTTAAAATGCAATCAAACTCCATCAAATTTTTTTAAAAGAATTTTTAGAGTTAAACAGATTTTTTTACTTATATTACAAGTCATATCAAACAAACATTTAAAAATATTGAATGTAATTTTAAATATTTAAATTTTAAAAAAAAAAAAACCCACCAAACATATTTTACCCCTTAGGAAAAGTAAAGTAGGTTATATAGTTGCAATTACAAACCGACAAACACCTTGAGTACATTCATTTTTATCAGCAAAAATAATATGTGCATAATATATTTTACAACCATGTATATTTGAAAATATATAAAATAAAATAAAATATTTTTCAAATATAAATAATTGTATAATTAATTATGGAATTGATTCTTTTGTCAGTTTATGGGCTCGTAATGACAGAGAGTTCCAACGCCCACAAACGGATACACGGAAACTTCCAAAAAAAAGGCAGTAAAATCATAAGTCTTATGTTCTCACTTGCTGCTGCACAGCTGTTGGTGTGCAGGCAAAGAGTCGGTGCCAGGTCCCCATTATTTTTCTTTCTTTTCTACCTCCGCGTTTCCGCAAATACCCACCTCTTTCTTATTACATGATATATATAGTGAACTGATGACATATAAATCATACTTATCCAGTAATATTGTCGCTTGTAAATTAATAAAAAAAATTATTTTTCAATGAAGAATATCATTATTTTTTTTGTAAAAATCAAATTTTATATTCATTAAATCAAAATTCTAATCTCACCACTATTTACGATATTATATGTATATTATCTCGTCCATTTGTATATTATTCAAGATAACACAATGAGACGTTTTTTTTTTTTGAATCGTTGAAAATCTCACCGTCAAATCACTCATTCCGAATTTAAACAAAGCAGATAAAATCTTCGGTTGTCCCAGGTTCTTATAAGAAACGCATTCTATGGATTCAAACTTGAAACCTCAATGTGAGATTATGAACCTTATACCACCAAATCACGTTCCACGTCGTATTACTATCAAAACGTAGAGAACTGATCAGCTTTGATGATATACATACATGATACATCAACAAATTTGTCGAAGCCTTTTTTGAAATGCTGACCTGTAGTCCATAAGAAACACTTCAAAAAATTCTATATATAGCTGATGCCTTTCCCTTATTTTCTTCAAAAGTATATCTACTCATTTAACTATCTATGGCTTTGATTCTTTGCTTTCTCTTCTTTCTATTATCTTCTGCTACTGCTTGTGATCGCTGTGTGCACCAAACCAAGGTTGCTTATTTCTCCAAAGCCTCTGCTCTTTCATGTAAGCTCTAAGAATCAATCTTTTTTTTATTAGAAGTTCTCCTTTATTAAAAAAAAAAAAAATCATATTTGGCATTGACCCAGATGATATTTCTGTAAAAATTTTAGTGGTTAATCTTTTTTTTTTTTTTTTTTTTGGGATTTAATGCAGCTGGGGCTTGTGGGTATGGTTCATTGGCATTAGGCTTCAATGGCGGACACCTTGCTGCTGGTGTTCCTTCCCTTTACAAAGATGGAGCTGGTTGTGGTGCATGCTTTCAAGTATGTGTTATAACCATAACCATAAGCTTTCAATTTCATTTTTCTTTCTTTTGTTATTGATTCTGTTACGAAAATTGGTTTTCTCAACTTATTTGGGTACAAATATTTGTTTTGGTCAGTTGAGATGCAAGAACCCAACTCTATGTAGCAGCAAAGGCACCAGAGTGATTCTGACTGATCTCAATCACAACAACAAAACAGACTTTGTAATCAGCAGCAGAGCTTTCATGGCCATGGCCAACCAGGGCAAGGACCAAGACATTTTGAAACTTGGTGTTGTTGATGTGGATTACAAAAGGCAAGTCAATATTCAACTTTCATTATATTAATGCAGCATAGAAAAATAAAACAGTAACATTATTAATATTGCCCCACATGACCTGCCACTATCCTCACACTAGGACAGTCTCAGGCACTCATTAATTGCTTATATAACGGTCCAAAATCCAAATCCAATGTGTATAGTATAGTATAGTATCATAAAATAATCATACTAATAAATGCATTTGCTTATTTGGGTTTAATTTAATGTTTCAGAGTTCCATGTGAATACAAAAACCAGAACTTGGCTGTGCGTGTGGAAGAATCAAGCAAAAACCCAAATTACCTGGCTGTTAAAGTGCTGTATCTGGGTGGTCAAACAGAGATAGTAGCAATAGATGTAGCTCAGGTATATTAGATTTTACTCTGTATTTTAAAATGTGTTAACGTTTCTATTAGGTGACCAAAAAAAACCTGATGATGATTTGGGTTATTGTTTGTTGGAATTTTTGAAGGTTGGTTCTTCAAACTGGGGTTACATGAGCAGAAATTATGGGGCAGTTTGGGATACAAGTAGAGTGCCAAATGGGGCATTGCAGTTTAGATTTGTGGTGACATCAGGGTATGATGGCAAGTGGATTTGGGCAAAAAATGTTCTTCCAGCTGACTGGAAATCTGGAATGATTTATGATTCTGGAGTTCAGATTAGTGATATTGCACAAGAGGGTTGCCCTGAATGTGATGATGGGACCTGGAAATGAAAGAGATTTTGATTGCCACTACTTGTTTATGTGAATACACATAAATTTTGATTTCATTTAACATATAATCAATAATCAAATAATTTAGAGGAAAGATATAATGGAAAGGTCTGTCTATATTATAGTTTTTTTTTTTTGTTTTTTTTTTTAATTTTATGTTATACTTTGTTAATGTAACATTGTTCTTTTGGTGCTAAAATAATAAAATGCCTAATTTGTTGAGATAATTCAAAGAATGCATTATGATTACACTCCTTTTACAAAAGATGCCAATTTGCATAGCACGCTTGTTGCCACCTTTCTAATGTCCTCCCCTTTTATTTAATGACAGTTTTATCCTCACATTAAATTACATGAAATCTATTCAAACCCACACAAACATTGTTCACTTCACTTCACTTGACAGTTTAGAATCCTGCGAAAGATAAGAAATACAGTTGATATTGTACATTATTACCGAGTCCAAATCTTCTGTTCCATCAATTATGTTCCACTTCATGCTCCACCAATTAAATTTGGACAACTAATATCTCTCATTAAATGAGAGAACTCTGATTTTAACACTCACCAATCAAAATTCAATGAGAGATATTAGTTGTCCAAATTTGATAGGTGGAGCATAGAGTGGAGCATAATTGATGGGACTGAAGATTTGGACTCTGTATTACTTTAACGGTAATAAAAGAAGGTGTCATAAAAATGCGATGGCAAAATCATGATCCTGATGTAGTTATATTTGACCGGAGCAAATGTTTGTCTTTTTTTAATTTAGTTAAAAAGAAGTCTCTAATGGTCGTGGCTTGGTGGTGTAGGGCTTAAGATCTGACTTTCAGGTCTTGGGTTCGAATTCAGAGAGTGCGATTCTTGTAAGAGACTGGGATAGTCAGAGGTTTTATCTACTTCGCTTAAGCCCGGAATAGATGATTTGGAGATGAGATTTCCGATGATTTTAAAAAAAAAAAAATTAGTTAAAAAAAATGAATTTGAATTCACTTGAATCCGGATCTCATAATAACCATCTAGATCCACATTTTAAAGTACCAAAGGACTTATTACAATAACCTCTGAAAAAAAACTCTAACCCTAAAGAGCTTTGCAGTGCCGCCGACCACATAGTCAAGGGTGGTCGGCGGCACCATTTTCAATTCCAAATCCAGCTTCTTCTTTCCCTTTTCATTTTGTTTCCTCACCAAACCCCCGTTCTCATGCCCAACACCTCCCCCCGCTCCCATTCCCCTAGCTTTTGTCGCCTCGTGTTTCTATTTGTCGCCTCCTTGTTTATTTTTTTTTTTCACCTCTGTTTTCCTTTTCCTGTTTTTCTCCTTCTTTTTGGAACTTCATCGGATGAAAAATCCAATGAACCATCAGACAGCCTCTTCCCCTTTTTGTTGTGTGTGTTTTTGGCTTGTGTTTAGGTGTGAATTTTGTTACCCGGATCTGTTGGATCTGTGGTTCCACTCTTCGTAGTGGTTTTATGTCCAATTTTATATTGGTTCTTTTTCTGTTTTTGCAGGATGTAATAATCTTTTCATCAACATACAACAGATTTGATGTAGATTAATGTGGTAGATCAAATGGTGAAGATTGAAGTTTTTCAAAATTTTTGGGACATTTACTTTGTCTTATAGATCTATTAGTTTTTCTGTATTAGATTGGTTATATGTTGTTGTAAAAGTTTACGTTCAAAATATGATTTGTGTTGTTTCACTTCTAATTAGGAATATGTAGTCACCGACTTTGCACTGAGGCTGAGGTGAGGAGACCAGGCCGAACCCGTAATTCCTTCTGTTCCTAAGTAGTTTTAGGTGTGAATATGTATTTCTTTTAGTTACGGGAAACACATGATGTATATTTTATCGTGTATTATTAAGTTTTATCCTAATTAGCTTGAATCTTAGGATTTTCTAAGTTTATTTTCGAGCTATTATTTGGCCGTGTGTAATTACACCTTTATGGTGTTTTTATGAATGAATTTCATTTCATCTTCAAAAAAAAAAAAAAAAAAGATCCACATTTTAAATTGTCCAATTCTAGATCTTTTGGATCCGGGTCCAATTTCAATTTTTCTACTATTCTACTGGGATTTCAATTTTCTATTATTCTACCTAAGATATTTGAGGATGAGCCTGGGTATATGAGTAATGTTACTCTATTGTAACGTGAAGGTTATAAATTTGAGTCAAAAAAACAATATTTTTTGTATAAAAAATAAAATAAAATAAAAAAGATTAATACTCTGTATATATTTATTCCTCTCGAGAATCTATAATATAGGTTGAGTTATCATTTTTCCTGCATAAGATATTTACATACTATTAAATATTTTTTAACGGGATAAATTGTAGAAAATGAGTTTACATAGTATTAAATATTTTTTAACGGGATAAATCGTAGAAAATGAGTTTTAATAGAACTCGAAGGGGCGGCTTCACTCCAACAGAAAGGGGAAAAGCCCATTACAACTGTAATCATATTGGACCATTATCCAAGAAAATGGGCCTTAAGACTAGACAATGAAGCCCATTAAATCTGATAAGTTGTGACTTGTGGGCTTCATAATATCCAAGCCCAACAACCTGTTTTTGTAGTTGTAATTAGGGAACACTCTATTGGGTTACTCAATCAAGTGGCTGTGTTCCTTTTTTCAATCATTCTTGATAATATTTCAATCACACACATGACAAACAATAGATAGATAAGAATCATTACACATCTCAAGTTATTTCAAAGCCTTCGTTACACTTATCAAATTTTGCAATACACATTCCAAGTTAAGACGATTTCTCAAAAAAAAAAAAAATTTGGTTGCGAACTCTGTAACATCTTAAAGTAATATTTGTAAGAATCTGAGACAACACTGCATTTTATCCACTCAGATAAGAGTCCAATAACACCTGATATGGACGAGTTTCCCGGTATTTTTTAAAAAAAAATTATCAAACAATAGATCTCTCTTTTGGTCCATATATCCTAGAACAGTTGCCATTTCAAGAGAACACAATTTAACAACAGTGCCATAAACTTTTTGGAAAGAAACCCACCAAAATTTTCAACAGTAGAGGGATATTGCACATAGGGACAGCCCTGAGGATAAACCACATAAACGGCTGATTGTGCTCTTATTTCGGCCAAAATTATAGGCCTCAAATATGAAAAAAAAAAAGAAGTTAATAATACATTGTAGTAAGAAAACAAAAAAAAAAAAATCTCTTTTATTAATAGAGATCATAATTTAAAAATTCGTTCACGACTTCACGGAATCGAGGGCTGCCCCTGATTTGCACCATCAATTTGAAAGCTGATATAAGTGCTTGCCTAAAAGTGACCCAAAGTGGAGTGCTATTCGAGTCAAATTTAAATGCACCAATAAAGTTTCAAAATTAACTATCACTGTTCTTGGTTGCCTTTTATTTGGCTTTCATCTTCTGCAAACAATAGGTTTCGATACAGATATATACCTAAACATTGTAATAATATATATATTCACTGAAAAAGACTCAAGAAACTCTTCATGTGGTCTCATTCTCGTATTCAATACATAAGATTCCCACTATAAATAAAGGAAAGATTTAATATAAGCAGCCTTTTTGTTCAAGATTCAGCTGGCAGTCTCTCTAAGTTAAGAACAAATCATGAGTATTAATCAATTGGGAAATTTGTTATCTCCTAACTATGTAGATAGCTAAGACAGATATATGTCGCATCTCAGACTCAGTCAAGTTCAGAAGTATTGGGCTCCAACTCAATAACCTAACTCTTACTATATTTTTAAAGGGATAGTGGATATGTACGTACGTGACAAAGTGAGCAATATTGGTTAGGCACAACTAGTAAGTTGCCATTTTTTCCTATTATTGAAAGTTAATGATTAAGACTATCTCATAATCATTGTTTATTAACGGATAAGTCGGTAAAAAAGATGACTCAGTGCATGAGACTTTCCACATAGCACGAAAAAAATTTAAATATATAACGAAAAATTTGAAAGTGTTAACATACAACAATTGTAAAATAGTATGACCCATGTGTGTGTGAAGTTTTTTTTACATATTTTAATGTATAATATATAATAACATGATTCTCTCAAAAAACACTTGAACTTTCCTTAAAAACATATTTTTCTAGTAAATTTTATTATTTAATCAAGAGTTAAGAAAATACATAATATACTACGTTATGTTGTTGTACATGTATTACTTGGCTTAACCGGGGAAAATGAGCAAAACCCTCTAATATTTTGGTGAAATTAAACGGAACTCTTATCATGTTTTAAAATTAAGCGAAACTTTTCTAGTGCATAATTGCCCAAATTTTATCCTAAGAAATTTAGAATCTCGATTGAGATTTGGGATCCCTAATCATTCGATTTGGATTTCGAGACGATTTTTCATTCCGATTTAAAAACTCAATCGAGATTTGAGACGATTTTTTAATCTCGAATCACATAGAGATGGAACAGAACGAGATCGGTTCGGAAATAGATATCTCGAATATCATATCTACCTCATATTTTACCTTAAAAATAAAAATATTTATAAAAAAATATCGGAGATTTTGCTAACATTATGAGAATTTCGTTTGATTTCAACAAACATTATTGGGTTTCGATATTTTTCCCAGCTTAACTGGTAACATTTTTGAGTAGTGTAAGAGGTGGAGGTTCGAAAACTACGCTCAAGAATGAAGAGAGAATTTACAAACGGACATTTTGCTTTCAATCCAAAAGATTCTCCATTATGATTGATTATTCAATAAAAGATTATATCAAGTTTAAAATATTTTTCTACTAAGTACCTTTAATTGATTGATTATTCAAAGTTTTCTTTTCAGGTGATGCTGCTGGTCATTCAATGATCTGTAGTAACCATACACAACTTGAATGGATAATTAAATCAAAATTTTATCTACAAATTCCTTCACTTTTTACTCGGCTCCATGAATATATATCTTATTGGGCGGATGTGTTATTAATCAATTTTAACATGCATTATTCAGTCAAAACATCAACATTCTAACATACAAGCCATGAATAAAATATAGAGATAAAGACGTAGAAAAATCTGGAAAAGTATTGAAGAAGACACAAAAAAACCTTAAAGCAAGTCGAGATGCTTATGTCCTTAAGAATTTATTAGTCCTACTTTGGTGTTCTACGGATTTATTGTGGCTAACGTTCTCCCATGATAACTTGATTACTTTTTGTAGAAAAGGCAATCATTTTTTGTAGAAGAGGCAATCATTTCTTCAAGAACTTAAACTTGAAAATGGTGGAAACTCTCTCTTTTTATCTAGATTTTAAACTCTCTAACAATGAAAGAAACTATGAATGAATTTTTTGGATGATTGAAAATGAAACCAATGGAGTCTATTTATAGAGATGGAGGGTTTCCTTTCTAAATGGACATTTAGTTTAAGGTTGCAATCCTTTAAAGAATTATAACCCTCCAACATACTCTTTCATTTTAAAGGGTTATATATATTCACTTTAAGGATATATCCATTCAATTTGTGTCTTTCACAAAGGACACATATCAAGAGACATACCTCCTAATGAGACACCCTATAAATATACATGTTTAGTTAGAAAATTTCTTATATATCTAACATCTTTTGAAGGAATACATGTGGATATAATATAGAGTGTTTCTTGCAAAAGTCTGGGACAGCGGGGGGTTTTACCTGCTCCGCTTAAACCTGGAAGGGGTACTGATTTGGCGGCGGGATTTCCAACGATTCCAAAAAAAAAAAAAAAATCTTTATTAAACATCCTATTTAATTAATTAGCAAAAAAAATTCAGTTGTATCTTTTGTTATGCATTATCAAATATCCATAATTGCCACTGGGATAAAAGCTCTGTGGCACTCAATATTGAGATTTAAGGGGGCTCAAGTTGGTTCGAGCCCTAGCTATTAGAGCTCATTTATGAAGTTTAGTTTTCTTATTTTTTTTAAAAAAATAATTGGATATACGACAGATATAGACATGTCAATATCGGTCCCGATATGATAATACATTATGATTTTAAAGTAGAATTTTCTTATCGAATTAATATTATAAATTGATTCGATTAATTATTGTGTCATGTCAAATTATTTGTTGATCACATGTTGATGGTTTATGATACGAATAAATAATACAATACGACTATTTATTTATTATTATCTAATCATGTCAAACACGAATTTAATATTTTTATTAATCGTGTTGATATTGTCGTTGACACGATACAACACGATAACACGAATTATCATTTTTCATATATTTTATTGAAAGGTTTTCAAATCAACTTTCCACCTGGAGTAGTCAGAATCAGAATGAAATAGAAATCCCTAAAAGATTGCAAAGGTGTAGTAGGTGTTGAAAAATCATCGGTAGAGCGTGGGCTTGCTTAAAAATTCATGCATCGACCATGATTTTGACCGCTATTCAAATGCTTTCTGCTTTATATTTCAACATGTTGTATGAATCTTTTCTATGAAATATTACACTTTTCAATTAGTATGATAATAATTTCAAAAAAAAAATGTCTTTAATATTTTATTTTATAATGAGGTGTTATAATTTTTACATCTGCTATAAAGTAAAAAGATTGTAACAGAACTTCCACAGCATAATAATAACCCTTATACCAAATAAATCAAAGTGATGACATGAGAGAGAATCAAAATAATTTGATATATAGAATTAGGGTTGTGCTATGATTTATACTTAGGATACAACTTCACGTATCATGAGAATCAAATATTGTTAAAAGAAAAAACCTTAGAAAAATCAGATGAACAGTAAATCAGTTTCTGGAATACTCATAAATCGGCTTACTGTTTAAATAAATCAGCCAGCCATGTTACTGAAACGTAAACTAGTTTAGCCTAAAAGTTTGTGGAAATCAAATTTTTACCACGTTTGATTGTAATCTATGCATATCATAAGAGACTCATGTTAGTTCAATGTGTGTGGGCAATTTTCATAACTAAATAAGTTTAATTGAGTTGTAATGAGTTTTGAAGATCTCAAAGGAATTGGACAAGTATTTGAAAGATTTTACATGAAGATATCATACGCTCGTATGTGCTACGTATACGTTCGTTATTGTTCGAACGAGGTTCGTTAGTCCACGTTCGTGCTAACATTCGAACGAAATTTGATAAATGCTTCCCATGCATGGTGCGATCTTCATCCCGTGTGAACAAAACCTTCCAAACAGTTCTCGTTTGTCATGCGTTCGTCAGGCCGTTCGAACGGATTTGCGGAACATTGCGCGTTCGTCACACGTGCATTGAGCATTCGAACGAGACTGCGAAATTTTGTTATTTTGGATGTGTTTTTGGACTAGGAAACCCATATCTATAAAAAGAAACGCATAGTCACATTACCTATGTTGGAAACACATTATTCGTTAAAATTGTCACCATAGGTCTTATATCATCGACATCGATATAAGTTTTCTCTATTATAGTGGATTCGGGTGATAGCCTATACCCGGAGTGGTTTTTTACTCTCAAGAGTTTTCCACTATGTCAACAAAATCTTGGTGTTGATTGTTTTACTGTTTTGATATATTGCTTTATTATTGCATTAATTCTCATTGTGGTAATTGATTAGATTTAAGGTGTTTGGACTTAATCATAGACACTCTACCTTTGACGTGTCTTAGATAGAGTAGAATTAATTAATTCCACAAATGGTCAGAATCTCACAACAACTACGAACTTTCAACCATAATATGATAGTTAAAAACAAACAATACTGCATTGAAATCCATATTTTCTATATTTTTTGTCTCTTAATTTATTAAGTTAAGGGATCCCTTATATATATATATATTGTCACACTCGTCCCCTTAGGTAGGGTAGGGGTGAGACGGAGACTTGAAATGGACGGGATTTCCCCTATAATATGGACTAATCCTTCAAATACAAATAAAATCAAAACTGAATAAAAATCCTTATACCATGATCCAATTCAAAAGAATATCCATAAAGAATAATACATATTCTCATTATCAAATAAAGGCTCAGTGCCTATAACCATATAACAAATTCTCCCAAGAATGACAAATCTAGAACTATAATCTCAAAACATAACAAAGACACTATACTGTTGGCACAATCTTTCTCTACTGGCAGGAAATGATGACGAAACAGCAGATGAAAAAGAATGATCTACTAATCTGCTAAACCTGAAATGTTAAAATAAGGGGTAAGCTCACGCTTAGTGCAATGGATCACAGTTTAGTGCCGTGAATAAACAAGTAACAAGGTGGATCAAATAAGTCTTTCATAATATAAATAAATACATAAGCATTAAATCCATATATCAAATATCTACTTGAAATCATAAATCTAATTTCTCATAAACTCATTCTGCTCAAGAATACTCTGTAAAATAAATCTTTTTCATTCATCTATATGCACACTCTCATGACAATACGGCAAAGCTGGCAACGTGGGGCATCCCCATGGAAATAACTGGCATCCGGAGCAAAAACTGGCAACATGAGACATTGTCTCACGGCAAATAATCTGGCACATATAAGTACAATGGGTGCATCCTAACATAAAAATCATTTCGAAAACACATGCTCATATATCTCAAATCATGCAAGTTTCTCATATATCTCAAACACATGATTTCAACATAATCAATATTCGATTCATACTTTATACCAAAATATAAACTTTCTAAAAATAAAATCATTTAATGCATTACCTTAAAAATTCATTTAAGAAAACATACATACTATATACTTTTGAAAACATCAATGTTACAAGCTTATCCACGCACCTGGTGAGCTGACTATAGAGAAGGGAACTATGCAGCAAGACCGTCCCCGCTTACGATATCACGATCACCAGGATTTCTATGAAAATTGGGAGTTTCCTGAGATGAAACCATCGTAAAAAAAAATCCTTTTGTCGAGATCTACACTTTTCCTAAAAGACCCAGATTGAATTCGGCTCCAGATCGGACGGATCAGGATTAAAAAACTCACTTTTCTCTTCTTTTTTTTTCTTTTTATATACTCACATGGCAAATAACATTTGCCACCCCTCTACTTGTCTCTAACTTCATTTTTTAATTCTAACTTTACAACCTAACAATTTAATCCCTGAATTTCCAATACACTCAATTTAATAAATTGAAATATGGGTAAAAAAATAAATTGGGGTGTTACAACTCTCTCCCCCTTAAAAGAAATTTCGTCCTCGAAATTCACATACCTGAGACCGATGAATCTTCTATCTAAATAGGAATATGGTTCCCTTCAAAAGGGTTCCACGACATAAGAATTAACCTCCTCATCAACTGGAGGTTCCCCTAGAAGGTTGGCCAACATTTTCTATCCTATGAGTACGAACTCGGCTTGCACCTCGAACTCTCGAACGCAGAGGCATCTAAAAACACATGAAAGATGTCAACCGCTAGTAAACATAGAATAACTAACTAAGAGAAATAAATGTCTACATAATCTATGAACCTAGTGCCCTGATACCATTAAATGTCATACCCGTCCCCTTAGGTAGGGTAGAGGTGATACGGAGACTTGAAATGGACGAGGTTTCCCCTATAATATGGACTAATCCTCCAAATAATAATATTGTATTAAAAGGGGTCCACAATGATAAAAGTAAAAGACAAATAATATTGTATTAAAAACCTTTTTTTTTATCTTTAATGTATTTTTTAACTTAATAAGTTAATGGATTCTTTTTTTTTATAACTAGAGAGTTTACATTTATCGAAATAATTTGATATATAGCATTAGGGTTGTGCTATGGTTTATACTTATGATATAACTCTACGTACCATAAATCAATATTGTCAAAAAAAAAAACTTACAAAAATCATATGAACAGTGAATCAATTTTTAGAAATTTCAAAAATCGGCTTATTGTTTACATAAATTGGACATCCATTTTACTGAAATGTAAACCAGTTTAGTCCAAAAGTTTATGAAAATCGGGTTTTGGCCACCTTTTATTGTAATCTATTTCTATCTAAATAGGCCGACAATGCGAAAACTAAAAGATAAGTAATATTATATTGAAATCTATATTTTCTATGTCTTTATTGTCTCTTTTTACATATTAAGTTAGAGATTCCTCATATATATAAAAACCAATATAGTAAAAGTTAATGGAAATTACATTTTGACCACCTCCGATTGTAATCTATGTCTATCATAATGGGCCCACAATGTGATAGCTAAAAGATAACTAACACTATATGTATTGAAATCCATATTTTTTTGCTTTTACTATGTGTGTGTATGGGGTGAGAGAGAGAGATTACATTTATCAAAATAGTTTGATATATAGAATTAGGGTCGTGGTATGAGTTACACTTAAGATACAACTCTACATATCATGAAATAAAATATTGTCAAAATAAAACTTTAGAAAAATCATATTAATAGTAAACCAATTTCTAAAATATGCAAAAATCGGCTTCTTGTTTACATAAATTGGCCAACCATTTTATTGAAACATGAAATATTTTACCCAAAAGTTAATGAAAATTACGTTTTGGCCACCTCTGATTATAATATATGCCTATTACAAAGGGCCCACAATACTAGAGTATTTTCCCACCTATAATGGTAAAGCACTTCATAGCACATTCCAAAGGGTTCAAATCATATTACAAACATAATACCTATATGATCTATTCATAACATAAACTTTCTCAAACGATCAGATACCATGTAATTGCAGTCACCGACATCTAAATATTTTACTCTGATACCACTCTATAACATCCCGCTAGAGGCAGTACATTACCGGCAAGAGACATGGATAACCCATCTGCATAAGCCTCAAACCGATAGGAAACAGACATGACAAACTTTGACATTAGACAATTTGTATTAAACATAATATACAAAATGACCTTCGATCCAACTAAACACATCAAATCTCAATAGCCAATGACTCATGCCCACAATTATACATATAAAATTGATAACCTCGACACATAAGGTCTTTGTGCTCACAAAACATATACAATTCAGATCTTTCATTTACACATATATAACACGTCATTTGTGCGATACAATATAAAATCAAAAGATACAAACATTCTATACACATATATTTTCCCCAGGACATTAGACTGAGTGACTACAACTCGGGTGATCTCTCATCTTGAGCTTAAGCATCCAAAAATTGCTGGCTAATCGATCTGATTGCCAACCTACAAAACTAACACACTGATGTGGTGTGAGATATAAAACTCAGTAAGCTACAACACACACATCAAGAAATTAAAATGAAATTCCGGGTTTAATATGAATAAACTCATACTTATATACACACATACAATTATTTTGTCAGAATACTTTTAAATTTCAAACTGTCATTTACCCACCTTAAATGCAATGTCTTTCAAAATAAGTGTTTAGTTCGATTCTAGAAACTGGATTCATAAATCAAATTTTTTTTTATACAAAATCAAAACAATAATTTCTCAAATCCTTCGAAATATCATCAAATCAAGACATTTTAAGATTTTCTTTAAAAACAAATCAAACATTAAACCCTTTATATGAAATACCTTATGGACATTTGATATCTGAGTCATATATATATATATTCATAAACATACTTCATACGTGTCAGAATCCTTATACTCGAACTTCTTCAAAACACTTAAACTCCTTGTTACATACACACATATACATATATACACACATACACATTCGTAAATATATCTTACGCATACTTCCCGATCTTATTCCTATTAGACACTTTAATATTCTTCAGGCAAATGATTCACACACACATGTCCATATATATATCAAAAAGTCAGACTTATCCATAAAATCCAGAAAAAATCACATGAACAAAATCTCTACACTGTCAAACGTCATTCATTATCAGAAACAAAGCATAAGACAGATTCTTTACAGACAACGCATATATTATCATAAACGAAAATTACATTATGAGGTTCATGAAGTCCACTTCATCCACAATTAGAAATGAGAATCTGAAAGCACATACCATAAACCAATCTCACTCACTAGCAAATACGGAAAGCAAAATGCAAACTACTTACATACAAACATGTTTATTAATAGTATCAAAAACATACTACATACTCCATATAGTCATTTCAAACATCATTAGAAATCAAAACACGATAATCATCTTTTGAAAACTCAGCTTATTCAAAAAATATATCTTTATGCAAATCAGAAACTTTCGAAATCCAGAATCATAAAAACTAATCAAACGTACATTATTCGAGTTATGCGCAAGAACCGAAAAATGTCCAAACATGATCATGTCGATAAAAGGTAGTGGGTCAACCATTTTCTGATGGTTGGGACCCAGAACAGAGGTATCTGAATTAAAACAGAGGTATCTGAATCATTTTCTTCCAAAAATATTTTAAAATTAAATAACCATAATATCGTGAATACGTATAAAATCAAAGTATCATTTAGACATAATCCAAAAATATTATAAAATAAGAATATCAATAAAAGCATAAAAATAAAGTATATGCAATATATCTTTAAACGGTTCTCTGTGATCGAAACCAACTTTCAGAAAAATTCATGTATCTCAAAAATCGTAATAGGAGTAGAGGAACTTATTCACTGGATGAAAGAAAACCAGACGTCTAATATCCAGATTGCGCAAGCTGACCAGACATTGTTCGAAACAAGACCATATCGACAGAGGGTAACAGAACGACCGTAGTCAGATGGGCAGAGCCCCGTAGTATACAGAATTCACATTTTAGCAAAAATCTTTTGTATCAATAGCAGAGTCAAAATTATTTTTCATTTATTTGTAAAACTTTTCAAAATGGGCATGTAAATCACTAATCCAAAAAGGTAAACAAATCAGATCATCCACACACAGATCAGACTCATCATATTACAAGCATCAAATTCGTCATCATTAGCAAGAACTCACAATCTGAAAACATAAATTACAAGCATAACTGAAAACGTAAACAGAAATACACAAACTGGAACATCACATGAGGAAACACACATAGGCTCACAGATGTATAAGCATCTGTTGGAGTTGGTGCTTAGAGCGTCAATCCGAATAATGTATTGTACATTATATTTTATTATTTATTAATAAAATAACTATATTTTCATTTCAACCTTGTTAATAGTAATGTCATTATGTATATTAGATTGATATAGAAAAATATGTTAAGAATGATATCGACCTTAGAGTAGTCATTCAGTAATAGTAGAAACTAGGTGGTCCGAAATTGAGATAGTATTACTATTATAAACTATTCTTAAAGTAAAATATGTTAGTTTTGGAATATGGTCGAATTCTTATAACCTAGAAGACTAGCACATGTCGTATATTAAAATTAGAGTTCAAATGGTTTAACCCAATGTATCATGAGCAATGGAAGCTCGTATAGACATATGGATATTCATTGGAGCGAATACTGAATGACTCACATATGATTTCTAATAGTTGGAAGTACACTCCACCGTCAATAGGAATCTCCTCGAGTCGAGTAGCATATGTAATCCTTTGACTATAGGATAACGTTGATTTTGTGTGTGATCCTCCATACTTTGATGTCATATATGTTAGATACATTTCATGTTCTAACCGCTAGATGTTTATTAGGTGTGGACCGATACACTCGTTAATCAAGTACGTATCAAGATAGGATTCGTCGGCCCGTATGTGTACTATAAGGGGTTAAGGTATCCATGTGAGTAAGTCACGATTCTTAAGACTTTGGCCAAAGCCGATCACCTAAGGTGGATCACATATATAAAAAATGATGTTCTGATTAGTTGTAAAGAATCATGGACATGTCGACAATATGAGATGTGCGTCTTGGAAACTTGACGGTGTAATCTATGTTTCATAAGCACAACTCAAATAACCTAAGACGTATGGATTGTTAAACATACATGATGACCTCGACTTGTATTTAAAAATACAGTCATGTTTGATATCTACGGATTAAACTCATTTCTGCTGCGCATTGCACCGATCCGCCCATGTGGGTCCCACATCCGCCCATACAACATATACATACAAGCTCGTACAGAATTCATTACCTATTTTAGAATAAGTATATGATGAACATCATCCGAACAAAATCTTAACCAGTACTTCTAAATGAAAACTCGTAAAAGAGTTCCAAAGATTGAAAACATACAAGTCATAAACATCATATAACA